>SZWC01024950.1:3688-16043 GCA_023375785.1 Penium margaritaceum | reverse complement strand
TGTTGATTTGCAACAGGGTGTTGATGTGCCCCAGGGTGTTGACTTGCGACAGGGTGATGATTTGCGACAGGGTGTTGATTTGCAAGAGGGTGTTCATTTGCGACAGGGTGTTGATTTGCGACAGGGTGTTGATTTGTGATAAGGTTTAAATTTGCAACGATATGTTAATAATCCATAGGGTGTTGATTTGTGACAGACAATGGATTTGCGACACAATCTTGATTTGTGACAGGGTGATTATTTGCGACATGGTGTTGATTTACGACATGGTGTTCATTTGCGACATTGTGTTGATTTGCCAAGGGGTTGATTTGCAACAAGGAGTTGATTCGGGACAGGGTGTTGATTTGCAACAAGATGATTTGCAACAGGGTGTTGATTTGCGACAAGGGGTTGATTTGAGACGGGGTGTTGATATGCAGCACGGTGTTGATTTGCGATCGGGTGTTGATTTGCGACAGGGTGTTGATTTGAGACAGGGGATTGATTTGCGACAAGGGGTTGATTTGCGACAAGGGTGTTGATTTGCGATAGGGTGTTGATTTGCAACACGGTGTTGATTTGCGACAGGGAGTTGACTTGCGACAAGGTGTTGATTTGTGATAGGGTGTTGATTTGAGACAGGGTGTTGATTTGCGACAGGGTGTTGATTTCCGACATCATATGGATTTGCGATAGGGTGCTGATTTGTGACAAGGTGTTGATTTGCAACAGGGTATTGATTTACAAAAAGGTGTTGATTTGCGACATGGTGTTGATTTGCAACAGAGTGTTGACTTGCTACCGGGTGTTGATTTGCGACAGGGTGTTGGTTTGCGACAATGTGTTGTTTTGAGACAAGGTGTTGATTTGCAACACGGTGTTAAGTCACAACAGGGTGCTGATTTGCGATAGGGAGTTGATTTGCGACAGGGTGTTGATTTGCGACGAGGTGTTGATTTGCAACAGGGAGTTGATTTGCGACAGGGTGTTGATTTGCGACAGGGTGTTGATTTGCGACATCGTATTGATTTGCGATAGGGAGTTGATTTGCGACAGGGTGTTGATTTGCGACAGGGTGTTGATTTGCGACATCGTATTGATTTGCGATTGGGTGTTGATATGTGACACAGTGTTGATTTGCAATTGGGTGTTGATTTGCTACAGGGTGTTGATTTGCGACAGGGTGTTGATTTGCAATAGGGTGTTGATTTGCAAGAGGGTATTTCTGTGACATGGTGTTGATTTGCGACAGGGTGTTGATTTGTGATAAAGTTTAAATTTGCAACGATGTGTTAATTTGCGATAGGGTGTTGATTTGTGACAGGGTGTTGATTTGCGACGGGGTGTTGATTTGCGACAGGGTGTTGATTTGCGAAAGGATGTTGATTTGCGAAAGAGTGTCAATTTCTGACAAGGTGCTGATTTGCGACAGGGTGTTGAATTGTGACAGGGTGTTGATTTGCGACAGTGTGTTTATTTGCGACAGGGTCTTGATATGCGATAGGGTGTTGATTTGTGACACAATGATTATTTGCAACAGGGTGTTCATGTGCGACATGGTGTTGATTTGCAACAGGGTGTTGATGTGCGAAAGGGTGTAGATTTGCGATATGGTGTTGATTTGCGACAGGGTGTTCATTTACAACAAGCTCTTGATTTGCAAAAGGCTGTTCATTTCCAATAGGGTGTAGATTTACGACAGGGTGTTGATTTGCGACAAGGTTTGGATTTGCAACAATGTGTTACTTTGTGATAGGGTGTTGACATGTGACCGGTTGTTGATTTGCGACATGGTGTTGATTTGCGACATGGTGTTGATTTGCGACAGGGTGTTGATTTGTGACATGGTGTCGATTTGCGACATTTTGTTAATTTGCGACGGGGTGTTGTTCAGTGACAGGGTGTTGATTTGAGATAGGGTGTTGATTTGCGACAAAGTGTTGATTTGCGACAAAGTGTCAGTTTATGACAGGGTGTTGATTTGCGACAAGGTGTTGATTTGCGACACGGTGTTGATTTGCAATAGGGTGTTGATTTGCGATAAGGTGTTGATTTGCGATAAAGAGTTGATTTGCGACAAGGTGTTGATTTGCGACAGGGTGTTCATTTCCGAGAGTGTGTTGATTAGGAGCAAGGTGTTGATTTGCGACAAGGAGTTGATTTGTGACAGGGTGTTGATTTGGGACAAGGTGTTGATTTGCGCCACGGTAATGATTTGCGACAGTGTGTTGATTAGGAGCAAGGTGTTGATTTGCGACAAGGAGTTGATTTGTGACAGGGTGTTGATTTGGGACAAGGTGTTGATTTGCGCCACGGTAATGATTTGCGACAGTGTGTTGATTTGTGACACGGTGTTGATTTGCAACAAGGTGTTGATTTGCGACTGGGTGCTGATTTGTGACATGTTACTGATTTGCCAAAGGGTGTTGATTTGCGACAGGGTGTTGATTTGCGAGAGGCTGTTGATTTGCGAGAGAGTGTTGATTTGAAACAGGGTGTTGATTTGCAAGAGGGTGTTCATTCGCGATGGGTTGTTGATTTGCGGTATGGTGTTGATTTGTAACAAGGTGATGATTTGCCACAGGGTGTTGATTTGAAACAGGGTGTTGATTTGCAAGAGGGTGTTCATTCGCGATGGGTTGTTGATTTGCGGTATGGTGTTGATTTGTAACAAGGTGATGATTTGCCACAGGGTGTTGATTTGCGACAGGGTGTTGATTTGCGACTGGGTGATGATTTGCGACAAGGTGTTCATTTGCGACAGGTTCTTGATTTGAAAAATGGTATTGATTTGCGATAGGGTGTTGATTTGCGACAGGGTGATGATTTGCGACAAGGTGTTCATTTGCGACAGGTTCTTGATTTGAAAAATGGTATTGATTTGCGATAGGGTGTTGATTTGCGACAAGGTGTTGATTTACAACAGGGTGTTGAGTTCTGACACAGTGTTGAGTTCCGACATGGTGTAAAGTTTCGCAGGGTGTTGAGTTCCGACGAGGTGTGGATTTACGACAGGGTGTTCATTGTGACAAGGTCTAGATTTTGGGACAAGGTCTGGATATGTGACAAAGTGTTGATATGCAATAGGCTTTGATTTGTGACGTAGAGTTAATATGCGATCACTTGTTGAAATTCGACAATGCATCGATTTGCGTCAAGGTGTTAATTTGCAACAAGTTGTTGATTTGCGATAGGCTGTTGATTTGCGATAGGGTGTTGATTTGCAACAGGATGTCAATTTGCCACAAGGTGTTGATTTGCGACAGGGTGTTGATTTGCGAAAGGATGTTCATTTGCGATAGGGTGTTGATTTGCGACAGGGTGTTGATTTGTGATAGGGTGTTGATTTGAGAAAGGGTGTTGATTTGCGACAGGGTATTGATTTGCAACATCGTATTGATTTGCGATAAGGTGCTGATTTGTGACACGGTGTTGATTTGCAACAAGGTGTTGATTTGCGACAGGGTGTTGATTTGCGAAAGGGTGTTCATTTGCAACCGGATGTTGATTTGCCACAGGGTGTTGATTTGCGACATGGTGTTGATTTACGAGAGTGTCAATTTTGGACAAGGTGCTGATTTGCAACAGGGTGCTGATTTGCAACAGGGTGCTGATTTGTGACAGGGTGTTGATTTGTGATAGGGTGTTGCTTTGGGACAGGTTGATGATTTACGACAGGGTGTTGATTTGCGACAGGGTGCTGATTTGTGACAGGGTGTTGATTTGTGATAGGGTGTTGCTTTGGGACAGGTTGATGATTTACGACAGGGTGTTGATTTGCGACAGGGAAGTGATTTGCGATAGGGTGTTGATTTGTGACACAATGTTCCTTTGCAACAGGGTGTTCATTTGCGACATGGTCTTGATTTTGCAACAGGGTGTTGATGTGCGACTGGGTGTGCGACTGGGTGTTGATTTGCGACATGGTGTTGATTTGCTACAAGGTGTTCATTTGCAACAAGCTGTTGATTTGCAAGAGGGTGTTCATTTGCAACAGGGTGTTGATTTGCGACAGGGTGTTGATTTGCGACAAGGTTTGGATTTGCAACGATGTGTAACTTTGCAAGAGGGTGTTGATATGTGAGAGGGTGTTGATTTGCGACATGGCATTGATTTGCGAATGGGTGATGATTTACGACATGGTGTTGATTTGCGACATTGTGTTGCTTTGTGAAAGGGTGTTGATTTGCGACAGAGTGTTGATTTGAGACAGGGTGTTGATATGCGACAGGGTGTTTATTTGCGACAAAGTGTCAATTTACGATAGGGTGTTGATTTGCAACAAGGTGTTGATTTGCGACACGGTGTTGAGTTGCGATAGGGTGTTGATTTGCGACAAAGAGTTTATTTGCGACCAGGTGTTGATTTGCGACATGGTATTGATTTCCGAGAGGGTGTTGATTTGCGACACGGTGTTGAGTTGCGATAGGGTGTTGATTTGCGACAAAGAGTTTATTTGCGACCAGGTGTTGATTTGCGACATGGTATTGATTTCCGAGAGGGTGTTGATTTGGAGCAGGGTGTTGATTTGCGATAGGGGGTTGATTTGTGACTGGGTGTTGCTTTGGGACAGGGTGTTGATTTACGACAGGGTGTTGATTTACGACAGGGTGTTGATTTGCGAGAGGGTAATGATTTGAGACAGAGTGTTGATTTGTGACACGATGTTGATTTGCAACACGGTGTTGATTTGCGACAGGGTGCTGATTTGCGACATGGTGTTTATTTGCCACATGGTGTTGATTGCGAGAGGGTGTTGATTTGCGAGAGTGTTGATTTAAATAGGGTGTTGATTTGCAAGAGGGTGTTCATTTGCGAGAGGTTGTTGATTTGCGACAAGGTGTTCATTTGTAACAAGGTGATGATTTGCGACAGGGTGTTGATTTGCGACGGGGTGTTGATTTGCAATAGGGTGTTAATTTGCGACAAGGTGTTGATTTGCGACAAGGTGTTGATTTGCGA
The DNA here is from genome assembly GCA_023375785.1 of Penium margaritaceum. Classification (NCBI taxonomy): domain Eukaryota; kingdom Viridiplantae; phylum Streptophyta; class Zygnematophyceae; order Desmidiales; family Peniaceae; genus Penium; species Penium margaritaceum. Next base: position 11,099 of record SZWC01024950.1, on the reverse strand, counting down.
CAAGGTGTTGATTTGCGACAAGGTGTTGATTCACGACAGGGTGTTGAGTATTGACATGGTGTTGAGTTCCGACAATGTGTTGGATTTGACGAGGTGTTGATTTGCGACAGGGTGTTGCTTGGCAACAAGGTTTTCATTTTGCGACAAGGTCTTGATCTCTGACAAAGTGTTGATATGCGATAAGGCCTTGATTTGTGATAGCGTTCATATGCGGTACCTTGTTGAAATTCGACAAGGCATCGATTTGGGAAACGGTGTTAATTTGCAACAAGGTGTTGATTTGCGATAGGCTATTGATTTGCGATAGGGTGTTGATTTGCAAGAGGGTGTCAATTTGCAACAAGGTGATGATTTGCGACATGGTTTTGATTTGCGACAGGGTGTTGATTTGCGACAGGGCGTTGATTTGCGACAGGGTGTTGATTTCCGAAAGGGTGTTGATTTGCGATAGGTTGTTGATTTGCAACTGGGTGTTCATTCGTAACAGAGTGTTGATTTGCGACAGGCTATTGATTTGCGATAGGGTGTTGATTTGCAAGAGGGTGTCAATTTGCAACAAGGTGATGATTTGCGACATGGTTTTGATTTGCGACAGGGTGTTGATTTGCAACAGGGCGTTGATTTGCGACAGGGTGTTGATTTCCGAAAGGGTGTTGATTTGCGATAGGTTGTTGATTTGCAACTGGGTGTTCATTCGTAACAGAGTGTTGATTTGCGACAGGGTGTTGATTTCCGAAAGGGTGTTGATTTGCGATAGGTTGTTGATTTGCAACTGGGTGTTCATTCGTAACAGAGTGTTGATTTGCGACAGGGAGTTAATTTGCGACAGGGTGTTGATTTGCGAGAAGGTTTGGATTTGCAACGATGTGTTAACTTGCAACTGGATGTTGATTTGCAACACGGTGTTGATTTGCGACAGGGTGTTGATTTACGACCGGGTGTTGATTTACGACAGGGTATTGATTTGCAACAGGGTGTTGATTTGCGACAGAGTGTCAATTTGTAAGAGGCTGTTGATTTACGACATGGTGTTGATTTGCGACAGTGTGTTCATTTGCGACACGGTGTTGATTTACGACGGGGAGTTGATTTGTGATAGGGAGCTAATTTGCGACAGGGTGTTCATTTGCAACACAGTGTTCATTTGCGACATGGTGTTGATTTGCGACAAGGTGTTGATTTGCGACAGTGTGTTGATTTGTGACAGGGTGTTGATTTGGGACAAGGTGTTGATTTGGAAAAGGGTGTTGATTTGCGACAAGGTGTTGATTTGCGACAGTGTGTTGATTTGTGACAGGGTGTTGATTTGGGACAAGGTGTTGATTTGGAAAAGGGTGTTGATTTGCGACATGGTATTGATTTGAAATAGGGTGTTGATTTGTGACACGGTGTTGATTTGCGACAGGGTGTTGATTTGCGACATGGTGTTGATTTGCCACAGGGTGTTGACTTGCAACAGGGTGTTGATTTGCGACAGGGTGTTGATTTGTGACACGGTGTTGATTTGCGACAGGGTGTTGATTTGCGACATGGTGTTGATTTGCCACAGGGTGTTGACTTGCAACAGGGTGTTGATTTGCGACAGGTTGTTGATTTGCGACAAGGTTTTGATTTGCAACAGGGTGTTCATTTGCCACAAAGTGTTGATTTGCGACAGGGTGTTAATTTGCGACTCGATGTTGATTTGTGAAAAGGTTTATATTTGCGACGATGTGTTAGTTTGCGATAGGCTTCTAATTTGTGACAAGGTGTTGATTTTGGACAGGGTGTTGATTTGCAACAGGGTGTTGATTTGCCACATGGTGTTGATTTGCAACAGGACGTTGATTTGCGACAATGTGTTGATTTGCGACAGGGTGTTGATTTGCGAGAGGGTGTTTATTTGTGACAGGGTGTTGATTTACCACAGGGTGCTAATTTGCGATAGAGTGTCAATTCGAGACAGGGTGTTGATTTGGGAGAGGGTGTTGCTTTGTAATAGGGTGTTGATTTGGGAAAGGTTGTTGATTTGCGACAGGGTGTTGACTTGCGATAGGGTATTGATTTGCGATAAGGTCTAGGTTTGTGACACGGTGTTCATTTGCAACAGGGTGTTGATTTGCGACAGGGTGTTGATTTGCGACATGGTGTTGATTTGCCACAGGGTGTTGACTTGCAACAGGGTGTTGATTTGCGACAGGTTGTTGATTTGCGACAAGGTTTTGATTTGCAACAGGGTGTTCATTTGCCACAAAGTGTTGATTTGCGACAGGGTGTTAATTTGCGACTCGATGTTGATTTGTGAAAAGGTTTACATTTGCGACGATGTGTTAGTTTGCGATAGGCTTCTAATTTGTGACAAGGTGTTGATTTTGGACAGGGTGTTGATTTGCAACAGGGTGTTGATTTGCCACATGGTGTTGATTTGCAACAAGACGTTGATTTGCGACAATGTGTTGATTTGCGACAGGGTGTTGATTTGCGAGAGGGTGTTTATTTGTGACAGGGTGTTGATTTACCAAAGGGTGCTAATTTGCGATAGAGTGTCAATTCGAGACAGGGTGTTGATTTGCGAGAGGGCATTGCTTTGTAATAGGGTGTTGATTTGGGAAAGGTTGTTGATTTGCGACAGGGTGTTGACTTGCGATAGGGTATTGATTTGCGATAAGGTCTAGGTTTGTGACACGGTGTTCATTTGCAACAGGGTGTTGATTTGGGAAAGGTTGTTGATTTGCGACAGGGTGTTGACTTGCGATAGGGTATTGATTTGCGATAAGGTCTAGGTTTGTGACACGGTGTTCATTTGCAACAGGGTGTTGATTTGCGACAAGGTGCTGATTTGCGACATCGTTTTGATTTGCCACAGGGTGTTGCTTGTCGACAGGGTGTTGATTTGCAACAGGGTGTTGATTTGCGATAAGGTCTAGGTTTGTGACACGGTGTTCATTTGCAACAGGGTGTTGATTTGCGACAAGGTGCTGATTTGCGACATCGTTTTGATTTGCCACAGGGTGTTGCTTGTCGACAGGGTGTTGATTTGCAACAAGGTGTTGATTTCCAAGAGGGTGTTCATTTGCGACAGGGTGTTGATTTGCGACCGAGTGTTGATTTGCGACAAGGATTGGATTTGCAACGATGTGTTACTTGCGATAGGGTGTTGATTTGTGACAAGGTGTTGATTTGCGACAAGGATTGGATTTGCAACGATGTGTTACTTGCGATAGGGTGTTGATTTGTGACAAGGTGTTGATTTGCGACGGTGTTGATTTGCGACAAGGTGTTGATTTGCGACATGGTGGTGATTTGCGAGAGGGTGTTTATTTGTGACAGGGTGTTGATTTACCACAGGGTGCTAATTTGCGAGAGTGTCAATTCGAGACAGGGTGTTGATTTGCGAGAGGGTGTTGCTTTGTAATAGGGTGTTGATTTGGGAAAGGTTGTTGATTTGCGACAGGGTGTTGACTTGCGATAGGGTATTGATTTGCGATAAGGTCTAGGTTTGTGACACGGTGTTCATTTGCAACACGGTGTTGATTTGCGACCAGGTGCTGATTTGCGACATCGTTTTGATTTGCCACAGGGTGTTTCTTGTCGACAGGGTGTTGATTTGCAACAAGGTGTTGATTTGCAAGAGGGTGTTCATTTGCGACAGGGTGTTGATTTGCGACCGAGTGTTGATTTGCGACAAGGATTGGATTTGCAACGATGTGTTACTTGCGATAGGGTGTTGATTTGTGACAAGGTGTTGATTTGCGACGGTGTTGATTTGCGACAAGGTGTTGATTTGCGACATGGTGGTGATTTGCGACATTGTGTTGATTTGCGACAGGGTGTTAGTTTGTGACAAGGTGTTGATATGAGACAGGGTGTTGATTTTCGACACGGTGTTGATTTGTAGCAATGTATCAATTTGCGACAGGGTATTGATTTGCAACAAGGTATTGATTGTGTCACGGTGTTGATTTGGGATAGGGTGTTGATTTGCAAAAGAGAGCTTGTTTGCAACATGGCGTGATTTGCGACAAAGTGTTGATTTGCGACCGGGTGTTGATTTTGAGCAGGGTGTTGATTTGCGACACGAAGTTGGTTTTTGACGGGGTGTTGATTTGCGACAGGGTGTTGATTTGCGAGAGGGTGTTGATTTGCGAGAGGGTGTTGATTTGCGACACGAAGTTGGTTTTTGACGGGGTGTTGATTTGCGACAGGGTGTTGATTTGCGAGAGGGTGTTGATTTGCGAGAGGGTGTTGATTTGTGACAAGGTGTTGATTGCAATATGGTGTTGACTTGGGACAGAGTGTTGATTTGTGACACGGTGTTGATTTGCGAGAGGGTGTTGATTTGCGAGAGGGTGTTGATTTGTGACAAGGTGTTGATTGCAATATGGTGTTGACTTGGGACAGAGTGTTGATTTGTGACACGGTGTTGATTTGCAACTGGGTGTTGATTTGCGACAGGGTGTTGATTTGCGATATGGTGTTGATTTGCCACAGAGTGTTGATTTGCGACAGGGTGTTGATTTGCGACAGGGTGTTGATTTGCGAGAAGGTTTTGACTTGCGAGAGGGTGTTGATTTTCAACAAGGTGCTAATTTGCAAGAGGTTGTTCCCATGATTGCGGTCGACACCGACTAACTCTAACCGACTCCAAGCCGACCAAGTCGACCGACTTGACTCCAGTCGACAGGGCGACTTGGTCTCTGGCTAAGTCGACCCTGGGTCCACAGCCTTGCAAGTGAACCAAACTTCAAATTGGCCCACCGGGGCTCTTGGAACTCAGGGCAGTCTGGCTGAACTGCTGATGAAGTGAAAGTGGCAAGGGAAAATTCGTGTTTCGTATGGCTTTCTTCTTGCTCTCTATGTCTCCCCCCCTTCCCACTGGCCATCGACTTGTCGACTCTAAGTCCGTGAGGGCCGACTTGACTTACCGACTTTCCGACTCCGACTTAAGTTGGCAAGTTGACCGCAAACATAGGGTTGTTCATTTGCGACAGGTTGTTGATTTGCGACAGGATGTTGATTTGCAACAAGGTGATTATTTGCTAAAGGGTGTTGATTTGCGACAGGGTGTTGATTTGCAACAGTGTGTTGATTTGCGATAGGGTGTTGATTTGCGACAGGGTGTTGATGTGCAATAGGGTATTGATTTGTGACAAGGTGTTGATTTGCGACAAGGTGTTGATTTACGATTGAGTGTTGAGTTCCAACACGGTGTTGAGTTCCGACAGGGTGTTGAGTTCCAACTGGGTGTTGATTTGCGACAGGGTGTTGATTTGCGACAGGGTGTTGATTCGCGACAAGGTCCTAATTTTGCGACAAGGTCTTGATCTATGACACAGTGTTGATGTGCGATAGGGCATTCATTTGTAACACAGTTTTAATATGCGATAACTTGTTGAAATTCGACAAGGCATCGATTTGCGACAGGGTGTCAGTTTGCAATAAGGTGTTGATTTGCGATAGAGTGTTGATTTGCAAAAGGGTGTTGATTTGCAGGAGGGTGTTGATTTGCAAAAGGGTGTTGATTTGCGACAGGGAGGTAATTTGCGACAGTGTGTTGATTTGCGACAGGGTGTTGATTTGCGACAGAGTGTTGATTTGCGACAGGGTGTTGATTTGCGACATGGTGTTGTTTTGCGACAGGGTGTTGATTTGTGAGAGGGTATTGATTTGCGACAGGGTGTTGATTTGCAACAGAATGTTGATTTGCGACAGGGAGTTGATTTGTGACAAGGTGTTGATTTGCACGAGTTGAAAGAGCCGGTCCATGAGACGAGACAAGGTGAAGGCACATCTCTTGCTTTATGAGAGAAGGAAGGAGGCTCGTGCCTTTTGTTTTGAGAGAGAGAGAAAGAGTAGGGGAAGCACAAGCCGCCTTGGAGAGAGGAGAGAGACAACTTGCATAGACTGAATTTTACGAAGGCAATGGAAGTTGATGAAATTACAAAGAGAGCTAACAATGAGCTCTCCCACCACCTATGTAGGTTGTGAGAAAAACCTTAGAGTGGACAAGGTAGATAACCACCATGGGACTGTAGGGTTTAAGGAGAGCAGCAAGATTTTAGGTGTCACACACCACTAAAAGATGAACGAGAGTTGAATCCAAGACCAATGACACAATGAAGTTACGCACTATCAACTGAGCTAGGGCTCATGTCTTGCATAATGCTAGCGTCTAACAGCGACAAGGTGTGGATTTGCAACAAGGTGTTGAATTGTGTCATGCTACCTTGAAAAACATGGGTTTTGGTCCTTGGCTGAGCGGTACGGACCTTACAATGGGCGTTCTAGAACCGTTGCCCGTGTTATGTCTTGGCGGTAACGGGGGGTCATGACGCGCCTACCTGTGGCCCCTGAACCAAACCCCCTCCTACCCGACCCCACCCAACCACGAAGGCTGGTCGCTGTTGAAGACCCCTGCACTAATACAAACTGTTGTTGCTGCCGCTGCCGCCACCATCGCTACTGCTGCTGCTCTTGTTTGCCCTCATCTAGCTACGGAGGCGCCCGTCGCAAGGGGGGAGGTCATTGCGTCAGTTGATGGCTAAAAGTGGTCACGCCAATCGACTGGGGGAGGTGGTCGACAGGAGAAAAGTCGCCGCGGGGCACTTGTTGACCACGGGGAAGTCGTGGACAGGGGGGCAGTCGACGAAGGTATTTTTTCCCCTCATATGAAGGTCGTGTTATACNAGATTCATTGTACCCGGAGAAGTTGTTGATGGGCCGTAGTAAACGGCGCATGCGATACAGGTCGTATTAAATGAGGCGTATCATATGGGCGGCATTGTACGGCCCGTACAATGCAGTGCGGTATCGTGAGCCCAAACCACACTGGCCGTTATGTACGGGCCGTATCATTCGGTCTCAAGGGGATTCCATATTATTCAAGGTAGTCCCCCTTGGGACCAAAGATGACGGCCTGTATGATTCAGTCCTGTATTTGATCAGAATGGTTCACATGCCATGGTTAACATGTCTGCCACTACATTGTTGGACTGCCTTTGCAACATCGGCATTGAAGCATGGTGACCCATTCTCCGAGGAACTGAGAAAAAAACACAACTGCCGAGCACGACCGTTTTACTTCATCCAACACGATATCTGTGCATGCTCACTCACCCATACAGCCCGACGGCCTCCTGCTCAGGGTTGACGCAGTATTTTAATCATGAAGATGTTAGGGATTTCAATAACTCACTCACCCATACAGCCCAACGGCCTCCTGCTCTGGGTTGACGCGGCACACGAGGTGCAGCAGTCCCACGGCCGCTGCCACCAGCAGCGCGAGTCGCGACAACACTCCAAACAGCGTGTTGAGAAACCCTTTTGTCCCTTCACGAATGGCTTCCACCACCTGTCGTTTAGGAAATGATGGTGCTTGTGGTACATGGAGGCTGTTGTGGTGGTGGTGGTGGTGGTGGTGGTGGTGGTGGTG
>SZWC01024949.1:0-29480 GCA_023375785.1 Penium margaritaceum | reverse complement strand
GAGAACTCTGGTGTTTTTCATGCTCGCACAAAGCACATTGCGGTTGAGCATCACTTCGTTCGTGATCTGGTGGAGCGACGCGTGATCTCCATCATGTGGGTTGGCACTGACTTGCAGCGAGCTGATTTCTTGACGAAGGCACTTGCACACGAAAAGTTCCTGGTGGCCATTCGTTCTGTTGGGCTGCGCCCCGTGCGTGACAGTGGTTGAGTGTGGGATGTACGTTTCCGTCTCATCTGTCTGTGTCACTCACTATGTTGTTGTACCAGTGCTACACGCGTATGGACATGCGTACCATCGGGTCATGGGGGAGTGTTGTGCTTTGTGCCGTTTCTGTACAGTTTACTGTGACCACTCGGCCGTGTCCATACTCGTGCAGATCCCTGAGGCAGGTGGCCCTGGTGACACCGGCGCGACGACAGGCAGCGGACTACCCGTCTGGAGCTGACCGACCACTGTTCCAGAGCCCCAGATGTCACCGGGACTCCTTGCTGTGCCTTCTACGTCTTGCAGGCGCCTTTCGGCGGACTGGGCATGAGGCCCATTTGCATGTTTTTGCATTATATACTCGCTGTCAGTCGATGGATGCATGCATGTGACCAGTCGTTGCGTGCGTCTTTTGATTCTGCACGTCTAGGTTCAGACGGCGTAGGATTCTGACATGTGTGCGCAGAGTTACGGCCAAAACAGTGGTTTTGGGCCGGNTCTTGGACTGCCGCGTGCGACACCCGCCGTGCGCCGCGGCAGGTATTTATGCCCTGGACCTGTCAGTTGTCATTTCTCTCTGCATTTACTAAGCTACTGAAGCTTATGAGACTTTGCGCGTCTCCCTAGCCTGATCCTTGCTGTTTCCTGCACCTGCCTGCTTGCTAGTGCGTTAGCTGAATGGACAGTGTCGCCACGTCAGCAGCAGCAAGGCTAGGAAGCTTCCTAGCAGTTTCTCAGCGCGGGTTTCAACCCACCGAGAAAACTCTCCTTATTCCGGAGAAGCCAACAACGCTACCGGAACACATCGACCGCGTCTCTCCGGTGCTGTAGTAGGTGCCAGAGAACTCTTGGGAACATTCCGGAGGCTCGTCGTGTGGTCACGCCCTCCTCTATCATACACCGCAAACGTGGGTATATGGATAATGCATCGGCGTCAGTCGTGACGGGTGGAAGTCACAAAAACCAACATCCCCCCTCGTGAAAACAGGATCAAGCCGTCAGTGGTCTTCTTGAATTTATTGCACGGAGAATCATGCACCAGAAGCATTAAACAGGAGTCAGACATAATCTTCTTTAACTCCAGGTACCGGGTACAAAATCTACTACAAGTGTTGAATCGTGCAATTGTGCTAGGAACAGTTGAAGAGAATAATGCGTGTTTGCTACTCTAAATGCTTGTGTGCTAGTTCGTGCTCGTGCGTTCTTGTGATTGTGGCAAACTTTGTAGTTGGAGGCACTGGCGATCTCGTGTTCATCGGGATCGCCAGTGTCGACAGTTAGAGTTGCATCGAGTAGTGTGCGAGTGATGCTTGAATGCCAATTGATCACAGTCCGTCCGATTGCTTGCCACATCCGCATCGACCATCACTCGATCTGGCCACCGCCGTCAGGCTTTGTTCATCGATCTGGTGCAAGCCGGTGAAGTGCCAACGATCGAGGTGATGCTGTTGTTTAGAGCGATGATCACCGTCGATAACAGCAAGGAGTTGTGTCGCCGGTTATCACTTTGTCTGGCTGCCACCATCAGACCATCCCAATTGTAGGGGTCAAGCACTGAGTATGCCTCTTTCAAGACGACATACTTGGTGCATAAACACAATCCTGTTGATGCACAAAGTATGTCTCTTCTCTCAATTGGGATATAGTCTATGCCACGTTTTACCATCGCCTGGCATATACGTGCGTTTTGATCTTGCAATCCCAACATAGGTGCTGGAGAACTCTCGGGACACTCCGGAGGCTCGTCGTGTCGTCGCGCCCTCCTCTATCATACACTGCAAACGTGGGTATATGGATAATGCATCGGCGTCAGTCGTAACGGGTGGAAGTCACACAAACCAACACTCCCCATGGCTGACATAGCCGTCCACGCCAGAACAAATGAACAAAGGCACGGAACAACAACGTATGCCAAACCACAATGTGCACCAGTAAACCACACACACACACTGATTTGCTACCCATGGAAGGTCTCCCTCGACACTGGCACATCTCACCAAGTGTCTGGGTCTCGACCATGCGAGGAGTGATGCACGCGCGCACAAACCAGTGTAATGCACATCATACACATGTCAGACGACAAGATGGTCTCCTCGTGACACTGGCGGTACCCGGGTCTCGACCGCTACGAGCAATCCAACACAATAGCATCATCATCCAAACACAAGACCATGGGAGGATCTCCTCGTAACATGGATGCAACTCACCACATGTCCGGGTCTCGGCCACTAAGAGCGGCCCAGCTCGCATGCACATGCCACACACAGTATAGCCACACACCAAGACACACAATCACACGGTCTCCTTGTAACACTGGTACAACCTACCAAGTGTCCGGGTCTCGACCAACACTGTGCTACCATCCACATGCAGCTATACAGGCACGTGGCATGAGCCACATGCCGGATGCTGTAGATGCTCATAGCAGCGCATGGACCTCGCCATGCATCTCCCATGACGTCGCGTCAGGTTGAGGTCCTCCCAATAACATGTACAAGAAGTGGAGCCGAGGCAATTCTCATTGTTGTTCATGAAAGATTTACTTAGAGACACATGTTTATTGCTGCATGAAAACTAGGCTTCCTACTCTTATTGTTTTTTGGGGGGGGGGGATGAGCACCCGGGTTTGTGACACTTGGGTTGTCTCGGAAAAATCCTATCTATCTGCATGCTTGCAAGAAATTTTGGTCGGCAGGCTCAAGTTCAAAGGTGTACTGTGCCTCGTAGTGTGAGCGAGGAGGAGCTCGCCGCTCTTTGCTCGTCACGTCCTTTTCTCGCCCGCTAGCAGCTCTGTCTGTTGTTACTCGCGTTTTCTCGTTACTCAATATCGCATGGCTCTCAACCTATCTTGGTTCCCGTCCCATGTTGTTCCATTCTCTTGTCACACCATAGGTAATAAACCACTCGTATCAGAGCAGTGTGAAGAGGGAACGCATCGCTCGCGACGCAGCGCATGAGATCCTGTTGGCGCATGACATTTCGCCGTCGCCACCACCGCTTCCGCCGCCTCTGCTGTTCTCCAGCAGTCGCACACGCCCCTAGGGAGTAAAATTCTTCTCCACCCCAGTCTTTGGCTTCCCGTCTTGGCGGTCGACTCCAGCCACATGCAAAAAACTGCGGGTTTGGATTTTCCCTTTCTCATGGATCTCTCTTCCCTTTCCCGCGGATTGCTCCTTCCCACACCTCGCTCTTAGCCATAACTACTGCGATCTACGTAGCTCACACCGCAACCTCGTGCTTGTAGATGTTCCCTTACAGACCTCCACACACACTCTACACTCTACTCTGTGGAAGAGGGGGAGAGCGGTAGGTCACTAGGTTAAGCTTTTTGGCAATCGCCATAAGGAACCCACAAGAGACACGTCCAATGGGGAGACAAAGTTCATCGAGGCTCCCTCGTCGGCAAACGTCGAGCTATTGAGCTCCCATCAAACTCGCTAGCTCGATCTCACCGGCTCAGGTGACCTTGATCTCCCTCTTTTACTCATGTACCCTAGCAAAGCTGTCCAAACATCTTTGGTAGCATGTGCGTCAACAAGCAATATCCGGTCAACCACTTCACAAGTCATCTAAGATTGTTAAACTAGAATTGTGAACTAGGAATTCAGTTCACACAATCTTTGATGACTGGGAATCCTTGGGAGTGTGCCGGCATGGACTTCATTACTGGTCTTCCGGACACGGCCTGTGGCCACAATGTAATTATAGTGGTTGTGGATCTTCTGACAAAGATGACACACTTCATTCCTACAACCACATATGTGAACAAAGATGAGATTTCTTGTATTTTCTTTGAGGGTGTCGTTAAGTACCACAGCTTGTCGTTGCGCACTATCTCTGATTGTGATAGAAAATTTGCTAGTATGTTCTGGCACAAGTACTTCGGCAGCGAGACGCAAATGTGGACAGGGTTTCACCCTGAAACTAACACACAGACGAAGTGCATGAACCGTACTCTGGAACAAATGTTCCACATGTACATGGATCTTGCCATGAATGACTAGGATGGATTCCTAGCACCGACAAAATTTGTGGTGAATAACTCGGTGAACAGGTCTACACAATTCACACTGTTTATGTCGAGCGATGGTCAGCATCCAATAGTGCCCTCTTCATTGGTGCAAAGTAAGAGTATAGGAGGACAGGTTCCTTGACATGATTTTAAAACTAGAATTGTGAACTAGGATTTTGGTTCACACAATCATTGGTCATCTTGTTGATCTTGGAGAGCATTGTCGCTCTTCTCGTCTCCCCTGTTCTCTTTGCCGCAGTCCCACCGGCTTGACACTCACCAGCCTCCAATCGTCAACACATCCTCGTGCCCCTCAAGGATCTGCATGTGCATGAACAACAGCCGGGGGGTCGCCATCATTCACCGTATATGAACAACACTCCCCCATGACCCGGTGACACACGTGTTCATGCACAGACTAACGAGGTGCAGCACCAAATGGAAACGGGTGCGTGAGAAACGAAGGATGTGGGAAGGACGAGTGCGTGTAACACACAAGACACACATGATGAGATCGAGGCACTGTGCGCAAAGTCACACAACAAGAGGTGAGAGACCAACGGCTAAAGTTGCTGAATCAAACTGAGCACGACCCAATGCCTTTGTCAAGAAGTCGGTGAGCTGGCGCTTCGTGCCGATCCACGCCACGTCGACCTGCCACTGTTCCCACAGGCCACGCATGAAGTGATGTTCCACAGAAATGTGCTTTATGCGAGCATGGAACACACCATCGTTTGCGGCAATATCAGTTGCGTTGTGATTGTCACAATGCAGAACAATGCACTCCACCGACAGAAGAGGCTCACGGAAGAAGTGACGCAACCAAACACTGTGAAAGGCACTAGCAACAAGAGCAACATACTCGGCCTCCACAGTGCTACGTGCCACACACCCCTGCTGTCCACTCTTCCAAGACACAACTATGTTCCCAAGAAGGAACACATTGCCCGTTTGGCTTTCTCCGTCGGCGCTCCACGCATAGTCACTATCGGTTAACCCTGACACAACCACCGATGAGTGAGTACGGAACAGTAGACCAAGGTGTGGTGTCTGCAACACATAACACATGACCTGCACTGCTGCCTCAAGGTGGCGGTCGCGGGCTGCTTGCAAAAACTATGCAAGCAAGTTCACTGCAAAGGCAATGTCAGGTCGCGTGGTGGTGACCAGATACATGAGCGACCTAATGAGATGCAAATACCTAGTCGACTCGACCGGCTCCCCCAGGTCCACTGATACGACTGGTTTCAGGATTTTCTGCCCATCGGGCGTCACGGGGGTGGAGGCGGAGGGTGTGGACGCGAGGAGATCAGCAAAGCGCTCCCCGAGGATTTCTATGTATCTACCCTGGTGGATGTGTAGGAGTCCACACTCACGATCGCAGGCGATTCTCATGCCCAAGAAAACCTGAACCTCACCAAGGTCTTTCATCTTGTATGTGGCCTGCAACAGGTCTTTGGCCTTCTGCACTTCTCTTAGATCTGCCAACACAATCAAAAGATCATCGACATACACCAGCACAGCAACAAAGTGCTCAGACCCAACACTGAGGAAGAGCGAGGGATGAGCATCGCTCCTCCTGTAGCCCCCACGCTATAATGTTGAGCAAATCTCACTGTTCCAACATCTCGGTGACTGTTTCAGGCCGTACAATGCCTTACGAAGATGCCACACACGACCTTTACCATCTTCAACGCCAGGCGGCTGGACCATGTAAATCTCTTCGTCCAGCCAACCATGGAGGAACACATTGTTCACGTCCATCTAATGAACCTCCAAGTTATGTTGCGCAGTGAGGCCAAGGCGAGCTTGTGCAGTATCCATCCGGCCGACTGGTGCAAATGTGGCGTCGAAGTCTACTCCCTCGACTTGTGAATAACCTTTTGCAACCAGACGAGCTTTGTAGCGTTCAGTGGAGCCGTTTGGCTTTTTTTTCACACAATAGACCCATCTGGCTTTGACAGCCTTTCATCCAGAAGGGAAATCGACGACCTTGAACACTCCGTGGTCAATCAAAGTATCCATGTCCTCCTTCATGGCAAACTCTCGCCTCTCAGAGTCAGGCCGTGAGCGGGCCTGGCTTAAAGAGGTGGGGTCCAGTAGACCCTCCTCAGACGTGCGCAAAGTGCACGCTCGCGCATCAGGCACAATATCTCGCGATGCCCACGTGTTTGCTGCATAGTAAGCACGAAGATGCTCACGTTGCAGCTGCCCATATCCTGACTGAGTGTCTGGCAAGACCGCACTGTCAGGTTCAGACCGAAGAACCAAACCCAATACCTTCGTGCCTGGATCTCCACTCACCACCTGGCGGGCAGGCGCTGTGTGCCTTGGCCAGCGTGGACTCATGATCGGACGTTGCACTGTGGGTGGTCATGGACAAAGACAACCACTCTCCTCACAAGAGTATGCATGAGGTGGTGCCGACGACTCAGACGCAAAGACGACCAGTGACAGCACAACTACTTGGTCATGAGGGCTTGTAGGCTGCACTGAGGGGGCGACAGCTGGGCACACCGGTGGAGAGGTAGGGGGTGAGGTAGAGGATGCAGCGAGAGGCGAACCAGCCGACAAAACAGCCGGGTCTACAGCCAACTCTGGAGGGACAGAGGTAGGGGAGGCAGCAGCCGACAAGGAGGGGTACGTAGTAGACGATGGAAGAGAACTATCAGTGGATAGCACAGGAGGAACAAAAGGCACTGAGGATGGAAACGGCACAGGAAACGACATAGCAAGTGGGGGCACACTAGGTGGGGATACAGGGGGTGCACCTGCCACACGAGACGAAGGAAATACAGGGGTTGCCATAGAGCCAGGGTGGACAGACGTGCCCGTCCCGTCGGGAGTACCCACACGGGGATCCTCCCCAACACGTCGGGCGCGAGGGCACGAAGCCAAGTGAGGGTCTCCCGACCGAATCCGACGCAGATCATGTTGCGTGCTAGACCGAATCTGACACAGATCATGCTGTGTGTAGGACTCAAGAAAGAGTGCGTCACAAGACTCAACAATACGGTGACAATCAGGCCCCCAAAAATGCCAGGTCTTCGACTGGGGAGCAACCCCCAGAAACAGACATAAGCAACTGCGGGGAGAGAGTTTGCTCCCTTGTTGGGCGTCAGGGTCCCAAACATAAGCGAGACAACCCCAAACACGTGCCAACCGAAGGTTGGCACATCGGCCAAACCAGCGCTCATACAGAGTCACATGACGGGGAAGCGGGCCATGAGGTACGCGGTTCCAGACCCAAGTCATGTAGGCCATTGCCTCGAAGGCAAAAGCCTCTGACAGACCAGACTCAACACGCATGGACCGCACAACATCCATCATCATGGGGTGCCAGCGTTCGGAAACGCCATTCTGTTATGGTGTGTAGGGAGCGGAGAGATCATGCGTCACGCCTTGCTCCTTAAGAAACTGAGCAGAAGGACCCATGAATTCTCCCTGTGATCCGACCAAAAGCGAGACAAGCATTGATTGGTTTGGAGTTCAGCCTGAACCAACCAACGACAAAGGGCAAGCACCGTATCGCTTTTGTGAATCAGACAAAACACCCACCGATAATGAGAGAAATCGTGAGTTAGAGAGAGAACATAAAGTCCGCGCTCAGCCTTGGATTCAGTGGGCAAGGGCCCCATGAGGTCAGCATGCACAAGTTGCAGAGGTCTGGAAGTTGTGGTTGAGGAAGAGGGATACGTGGAATGATGCATTTTCCCTTGGAGACAGGGGAGACAGTCACTGGCAGTTGGCGGTGCAAAAGAGGCCGGGTCAAGGCCGAGAGCGGGCTTAACACGTACAAGTGACTCAACGGTGGCAGAGTGCACATGACACAGGCGACGGTGTAGCAACCTTTGATGTGCCGCAGACAAGGTGCCAGTCACATAGACACGAGCAAACATAGATGACGAAGCAGCAACACGACGTGGAGTGTGATAGAGACTGCCGAAAGCAATGCCATGAAGCACAACACTACCGGTGGAGCGAACGCAGACAGTGGTAATACTAGCAGCATGCGTGACTGTGAGGCCAAGGCGGCCGCATGCGGGGACAGATAGCAGACCGAGCTCAAGCTCAGGAACATATAGTACGTCAGAGAAGTACACAGGACCAGCAGGACCATCAAACCAAACGGTCCCAACACACGCAACAGCTGACCGGACCCTATACGCACATGACGAGCTGACTCGACGGGACCAAGTAGAACAAAATCACCACAACGACAGCACATATGATGGGTGGCACCTGAGTCGATGACCCAGCTGCCATCCGGAACCGGCTCCACTGGTGAAACAAAGTAGAACCCAAAGGAATCAGGAGAGGGTAGTGGTGGCTTTGCTGGGTGAGGGCATGCACGATCAGTGACTGACTCAATCAACGACGGCACATTACAGAGAACACGGTCATCCACAGAGTGTATCAGACCATCGTCACCAAACATCCCACACAATCTGTCTGTAGTGCAAACGGTGAGCCCCCCGGCACTGTGCATGCAACTCGCACCTCCCTGAGTGGTCGAATCCGTGTCACTGCGGAAGGAGGATGCGAGGGCCTACTCTAGCTCTACAGTGCGGGCGTTGAGAAGCTCTCTTCCAGGGATAGAAACAGCGGCCGTGTTTGCCCGGGCGGCACTTGTCTTCGAACCCCCTTGTGTGCCACCGCCACGACTGACAGGGGTGCACCAGGCATCCTGGATTGCCCTCTTAATCTTGGCAAAGTCGTGCTCACAAGGGCACGCTTGCCACTTGTGGTCGGCGCCGCAGTTGTAGCAACGAAGAACTCCGCTGGTTGCTCCCAAGGACCCTTGGGTCCCCTTACCCTCTGTAGTCTTTTTCCCTTTCTTTCCCTTACCCACGACCACCACCACGCTTGTACCCGATGGAGGCGATGTGGAGGAGGTGATGAGTGGCAAGGGAGGATGCAAGGAGGAGATGGAAGACGATGAAGCTGATGGAGGGACGGAAGTAGCTGCAACTCGACCCATGGGCGGAAGGTACCGTCCTGCCACCCGCACATGGTAGTCTTGCGCTCAAGGAAGGAGGGTGCCAGTCTCCCCCATCGAGGGGGAGACTGGCACATGCAGATGGGGGAGCTCCACAGGCTCGAAATACTGGAAAATGTCCGAATAATTCTCATGGGCTTCCAGCATAATTGTTGCCAGAGCTGAAAACTGAGGAGGCATCTGCGTGCCCAAGCAAGTGTAGGCACGTAGCGCACGGCGCCAGTATGCGTCAGCCACCTCGGTATCGCCCTTGCGAAGGGAAGTGAACTCGTGGATGCGTTCATTGAGATCAGCCTGACCAACCCGCTGATGTGTGGTCAAAACGAGCTGCCAAGCTCCGAGGGGATCCCCAGCCTGCCCGGTCAGGTCTGCCACATAGGGCTTGACATCCAAAATGGAGTCATCTAGGAAGGCAAGAACTAGGGCACGGACTGCTCGAGCTGCACTAGCAGACTGTGCTGCATCTGTGGCATCATAATCTGTCATGTAGTAGGGGAGCAGTCCCTCACCGGTGGCCCAGGTGTGGAAATGGAACTCCCACACCTCAAATCCAAGGCTGTCCGAGTACCAAGGAGTGGAGACTCAATCCTTAGCCGGACGTCCTGTCGGCATAACCAAGCCAGACAGGGATGTGCTGCCTGAGCCAGGCTGTTGGCGCACAGGTGGTGCATAATGCTGCAGCAAGGACACTGGCGACACGAAAGAGTGTGCTGGAACTGACCGCAGCAGACTTTGTGCATACTGATGCTGCTGCTGCTGCTGCATCAAGGTGGCTGACACCTGCTGTGACGGCTGCTACCGTTGTTGTGACTGC
This sequence comes from Penium margaritaceum, assembly GCA_023375785.1. NCBI lineage: Eukaryota > Viridiplantae > Streptophyta > Zygnematophyceae > Desmidiales > Peniaceae > Penium > Penium margaritaceum. Next base: position 19,448 of record SZWC01024949.1, on the reverse strand, counting down.
TGCTGCTGCTGCTGCTGCTGCTGCTGCTGCTGCTGCTGCTGCGGCTGCTGCGGCTGCTGCTGCTGCTGGTGCTGCCGCTGCTGCTGCTGCACTGCGGCACTGCCAGATGCGAATGTTGAGCTACCTTCAGTCTTGCCCCGCTGGGTGCACCTGGCCCAACGGTGGCTCTGCAAGGAGAACCTGCTGGTTAGCAAGTATTGTTTTGAGCAATGTCTCCAAGATTGCATCTTTGCATCTTGCTTGTCCAACCGCTGAGCAGTCGGACTTGCGGGAGACTGTGAGCGGTCAGCAACGGGTGGAGGGTCACCCCCACCCTCTGACGGTGTCCCTGACAGTGTGGCTGCCCTAAGCCGTGGAGAGGGACAAAAAAAAGATGAAAGGACAGAATTGCAGACGGCAGAGCTGCCGAAAAAATCCAACAGCTTTCAGCCTCCGGCTCTGCCGGAGAACTGTGTTACGAGGCCCAAGGCGTGGATACCTCGGTTGTCTGGGATGTGCTACGCTGTGAGAAGGGGAGAGAGGAAAGACCCCAGCCCAAGGATGCCCAGAAGAGAGAGAAAGAAGTGGAGGTTCACTGACCAATGGGTAGTGGTTGATGTAGTTGTTGCAGTAGCCCATGACGTGGGGTCAACTCCCCACTACCGCGGCCGACAGTGGCTGCTTGACCGCTGCCAGAAACACGTCTCCACGGGTGCCGCTGAGGCTGACCAGTGACTGCGCGTGGAAGGAGGGTGCAACCCACTCACTGCAGCCTAAGGCAGTCCGCAGCACAACTGCTGCGGGAACTCGCATGGAAGCAGCACCTAGGCGGCGGCGGCAGCGCAAGCGGCAGGGGTGCAGCTGAATGGCTGCAAACTGAATGTTGGACTGCACGAGGGTCGCAGTCCGACAGCTGCAGCCTGAGCTTGGGTTGCAGCCAACCCTGTGGAGGCTGCAACCTGTCTAGAAATGGCCACCTGCTGCTGCAGCTCCCCTTCAATCAGCGGCGGCGTTTCACCCGTCTGTCAACCAGCGGCCGAAGGAGAAACGGCTGCCGCCGCGTTCTGCTCACGCAATGGACGAGGGAAACATACCCTCAGCTGTGATACCAGTAGATGTTCCCTTACAGACCTCCACACACAATCTACACACTACTCTGTGGAAGAGGGGGAGAGCGGTAGGTCACTAGGTTAAGGTTTTTGGCAATCACCATAGCGAACCCACAAGACACACGGCCAGTGGGGAGACAAAGTTCATGGAGGCTCCCCCATCAGCAAACGTCAAGCTAGCAAGCTCCCATCAAACTTGCTAGCTCGATCTCACCGGTGGGGGTGACCTCAATCTCCCTCCTTTAGTCATGTGCCCTAGCAAAGCTGTCCGAACATCTTCGGCAGCATGTGCATGAACAAGCAATATTCAGTCAACCACTCCACAAGTCATCTAACATTGTGTGAACTAAAATCCTAGTTCACAATTCTAATGCAACAATCATTGGTCATCCTGTTGATCTTGGAGAGCATTGCCGCTCTTCTTGTCTCCCTTGTTCTCTTTGCCGCAGTCCCGCCGGCTTGACACTCGCCAGCCTTCAATCTTCGACACATCCTCGTGCCCCTCAAGGATTTGCGTGTGCATGAACAGCAGCCGGGGGGTCACCATCTTTCTCCGTGTATGAACACCACTGCTCGCCTCTCAGGGGTTGTCGGGCGGCGTTGACGTGTCCGTGTGATTGAGCAGGTGGCATGTGCAGATCTATAGTTGCAGATCTCACAACTGCAACTGCTGGTGCATCTGAACGCCCGCAGCAGCTGCAGCAGTCTCAACTGCAGCAGCTTCAGCAGCGATACTGCTCGACATTACATCTCACAGGTTGCGGCAGTCTCCTCTTGTACAACTCATGTAACCCATAGCAGCACACACAGCAGCAGCCGCCTCACCCATAGACGCAGCAGCCTTACAGTTGTCACTCTGACTGCCGAAGGTCCTCCTAGCTCGTTTACAACAGCAGATCGACAGCAACAGCAGCATCATCCGCAACAACAGCATTGGCAGCCGCCTCAGCCACAGCAGCAGCAGCATATGGAGTAGCAGCAGCATTGCTACCAGTAGCGCTTGCGGCCTTGTTAGCCACAGTAGCAACAGTATCAGGAGCATCAGCAGCAGCATTGCTAGCAGCAGCGCTGGAAACCTTGTTAGTCACAGTGCCAACAGCATGAGGAGCAGGAGCAACATCAGTGTTAACTTCAGTACTGGTAGTCCCATAAGCCGCAGGAGGAGCAGCATCTGCAGCAGCAGCAGCAGCAGGAGCAGCAACACTCGTAATAGCAACAACATTGTTAGCAACGGAGTTGACAACTGCATCAGTGGCTGCACTAGCAGTCCAGTTGTTGTAGTGACAACGACTCTCCGTTGCATGCACAGCTTCGGGGGTGCTACACCCCACCACGCTTGCTCGTCACGATGCTCTTAGCACCCTTCCCCCTGGTGCTTACTTCGAAGGAGGGCCGTTGCATTGTCACGGCGCACGTCACAGAGGAATGATCAGCAACCGAGGGTCCGCATCCACATCATCGTCATCCACGCAAGCTGCCCGTCATCATCTGGTAAGCGTCTCCCCGCCTCTTTCTCCTTTTGGGGGGGGGTCTGCAGCCTCAGGTTGCTCCCGACCTGTATGCTGCATTTTCAGCGGTTGTTGTTGGTCTTGTCAGTGACCTCACTCGCATGACTACAGCAGTTATAGACACAGCTAGAACAGCTGTCGCTACATTTGCCGCAGTCGCTAGAGCCTCTTGCGCACCAACCTTGCCCTCAGCAGGGCGCGTAACAGAAGCATACACAGAGGCTGCAGTCGACGTTGGTCCCATTGGTGCAGCAGCCGCTAACATGGGAACACAAATTTTTGCAAAAGCATCCGCCATCGCATCAGCGGCGGCTTCAGCTATATCCATGACAACGGCAGCGGCAGCTTCAGTTTGTACCTAAACATCGGTCCCTGTCACTACAACAGCATCTACTCCATCGGCTGCCTCTGCTTTGTCACGGCGACAGTCTCCATCGCAACAGTCATCACCACCCTCAGTGCTCCTTTTGTCACTAGAGCGTTTACTCTGGTGGCACCACTTGCCTCCAGCATTGCCATTCTCTCCGCTGCTTCCGTAGCTGCAGTTCTACCGCTTTCATCCTTTTTGCGCATTCTGTCACCTCCTGTCAATGCATGATTCTTCCTGCTGCACGCTTTCGTACCCTACCATCTCCCCTTGTTCTCTCTGCGGTGGCTTGTCTTGTCCAACTCGGGGAAGGCTGTCCTGTAGCATTCACATACCTTGCCTAAGGCACCCTTATTTTCCCCACGCCCACTCGGGCTTGGGAAACTCTGTCCAAATTTGTTGGGCAGAGCCCTGACGTCGTCACCATGCCTAGTGATGACAAGTTAGTCATTGCTGTCCTTGAGCTTCAGTTGGCTCTCGCTCACTCAGCTCAACACGAGGCTGAAGACCACCTTAAGCTGACAAAGGAAAATGGTGCAGCCTTTGCCGATGAAGTTGCGCTTATTGTCTTGCGTCGTCTCCCTGCCGCGTCTACTGTCCCAGCTGCTGGTGCTAATACCACTCCTGCCTCTGGAACACCCTCTGCCTCTAGCACTTCTGCCACTGCTCAAACAGGTTACTTTGCTCGGGCTGCCTCTCATCCTACATCATGCCAGCATGACTTCTTCTTGCACCCGCCTTCCTTCTCCGCTGGGCTTGCTTTCTCTCTTGGGAGGTGCGCTTCAGTGCATGGGCTCGGGGGGAGTAGCTGTGGGAGTACTACTCTCCAACTATTGATCCTTTCACTCCCCTTGCTACTGAGTCTGCCCGTGCTATGCGCACCCTCATCACTGGCGCTCCTGAGTCGCTGATTGATGATGTCGGTACGTTCAATGCTGACCCCACTGTCAAGCGTCTGGTCGACCCTTTTGGCGCATATACCTTGCTACGTCGTCGCACCACCGTCACGGGCCAAGCCGCCCAGAGCACGCTCACGGTTCACTTTAACACACTTCTCATGCATACAGACGAGACTGCTGATACCTACTGGGTTCGCGGTGTCAAGCTCCTTTGCAAGCTTGACGTCGCTGTGCCTGGCCAGCTCTCTGCCGTCCTCACCATAGTCAACGGCCTCGTCCGAGAACTGTACGACCTTCTTTGTGACATCAAAGAAGACGAGCTGTAGCGCCTTGCCTCACAGCCCATTCCGCCTTGATTGCCGCCTGGGGTAGGAGCTCTATGAGATCTTACCTCTGAGCGTTTTGCTGCTTGGTGGACTGGCCTTTAGAACAATCGACTCCACCGCTCCGTCGTCACGAGTGTTGCTATGCGCACCACCACTGTTGCACCCGCTTCTTCCCTCTGCTCCTTCCTCCTCCTCCTCCTCTTTTGCATCGTCCCCTATTGCCTCCACCCTTGTCTCCCAGGGCCGTGGGAAGGGCAAGGGTAAGGGCAAAGGTAAGGGGAAGGACAAGGGCAATGGCGCCTCATCTCATGCTCCTGGTGCCGTTGTGTGCTGGAACTACGACTCCATGGAGCACGCTGCCCGCTCCTGGCCCACCGCTCCGGACGATCTTCGTCTTACTAGGGCCATGTGTGCTCACTGGGCCCGCACATCAGGCTCCTCCTCTGCGCCTTTCACCACCATCTCCATGGCCTCTTCGCATCCGTCTGCCACTATCTCTACTCACACCCGCTCCACCACTGGCGTGCCTTCCTTTCTGCCTCTTGGCCCATACCCTTGGGGCTGGCCTCCTCCATCCGGTACACCCACCTACGCGGGCCTTCCTTTCTTTCCCTACACCGTGCTGTCGTGGTTTCCTTCTTCCTCGGGTGCGTCTACTCAGGCCTTGTTGGCGTTGGTGGACGGTGATCGTGGTGATCAAGAGTGCCAGCTAGAGCAGTCTCTTCCTCAGCTTCTACGCCTTTGCGATCAGGGAGGTGAGAGTGTTGCATCGCCAGCCAGAGGTCTCATTTATGAGACGGACAGTTTCCTTTGTGGGGATCCCCACGGTCATGTTTTGGGCGTGTTAAGTGTGTCAGTCGCGTAGATTGAGAATTGGCAGTTTGTCTTCCTTCCTCGTTGTCTCTCCCTCTGTGCACCGTTTGTTTCCTCTGTCCTTCATTGGCACTGTCGCCACCTCTGGTGTTCTCCCCTCTATGCGTGTCTCCTGTGGCTTTTGGGTCCTCGATTCCGGTGCCACCCACCACATGATGTCTATCTGATTGTTGTTCGTCTCATTAGGTCCCGTCAGGTCGTTCCGCTTCATTCGTACTGGGTCCGGTTAGTTTCTTCCCGTTCAGGGTGTTGGCGTCATCCGTCTTATTGGTCCCAGTGGTGCCCTGTAATTGCCTAAGGTTCTGTGCGTGCCTTTGCTCGAGCTAAGTCTGCTGTCTGTGTTGTCCCTTGACGACCAAGGAATGGACTTCACTGCCAGACGTGTTGGTGCTGTCTTTCTGCGCCCCTCTGGCCGTCATGTCTTACGTGGCGTGTAGTGTGGCAAGCTCTACCATGTTCCCTTGTATGTCTCCTCCTCTCCTTTCGTATAGGGGACTGTCCTCGGTCACGTTGCTCCCTCCCTCTCTCCTGACCTTGTTTGTCTCTTGCATCGTCCCCTTTGGCATGTCTATTCTGACGCCGTTCACAGTATGCTTTGTCTTCAGCCTGCTGTCAGTCTCTCTCCGTCTGACTTTCTTGTCCCCTGCCCCACTAACTGTCTTGATTGTGCACAAGGAAAAATGCATCGTTCACCTTTCTCTTCGTCTGATTCTGAGTCCTCCCAGCCACTCAATCGTGTCCATGCGGATGTCATGGATCCTTTGCCCCATGACCTCTTGAGTGACGTCGGTCGCTATGGAGGCAATAAGCTACATGACGTGGGTTCAGAACCGAGTCCCTCACGGTCCTCTTCCCATCACTCCCTTTGAGCGGTGGTACGGCACACGCGTTGACCTTTGCCTTGCTCGGGTCTGGGGCAGTATTCCGTCTGTCTGGCTCCTCGAGGATTTGCGTGATGGCAAATTGTCTTCTTGTGGCCATCTTTGTCCCTTTCTGGGGGTGTCTGTTGAGTCTAAGGCCTGTCGTTTATGGGATCTAGTCCGTCAGCGCATCATCAAATCTCGCGATGCCTTGTTTTTTGAGCTAGTCTTTGTGACCTCGGTCGCTTCCCTATGCCTCCTCTCTCCTGCCTCTCTCTCGGTTGGGGGGGAGGTAGTCGGCCCTGTCACTCCTGTAGTTCCTACTACTGCACCGAAGCTCCCACCCTCGCTGCAATCCTCATCATCCAGTCATGTACCTTGTTTGCAGTCCTCGTTGTCCGGTCATGGAACTAGTGTGTCTTCGTCCTCCAGGAGCTCCTCCGCCGCCCCGTCCCTTCCTTTCACGGACTCTGTCCAGTCACCTTCTATTCCACTTGTTTCTTCATCCAGTCCGGTCACGCCACCTCACCCATCTCTTCCCCTCATGTGGCCGCGCCACCTCTGCCACCGACCACCACTTGTCCAGCTCTGGTCTATCCTTTCGTCCAAGGTGGACGCCTTCGTGCTCTCCCTCAACGTGCTGGCACTACGGCCCCAGCACGCCCCTCAAAGTCTCAGACTAGACAGTCTCCAATCCTCCCTCCTGGCATGTATGCCCTGGGCTTGGCCACAGGGGTTGTCCACCCCAACTCTGCTCTTGGCTATGCGCTCTTGGCCTCAGAGCATGGACATGCATTGGAGGCGGCTGTTTTGAGCAGTGTTGAAGAGTGTCCCATTGCGTCAGCCACCACGACTCTACCACCTGAACCAACCACGTCACGTAAAGCACACGCGTGCACTCACGCCTAGCAGTGGGAGGTCGCGATGCGTGATGAGCTGAACGCTCTGGATGACCACATAGTCTATGAGTTAGTTGACTTGCCGCCCGGTTGCAAGGCCATTGATGCTTGATGGGTCTTCCGATGGAAGTACAAACCCAATGGCGCACTAGATAATTACAAGTTGAGACTCACGGCGAAGGGATTCTCCCAGGTCCTAGGCATCGACTTCGACGAAACATTTGCGCCAGTTAGACGATACACCACCGCGAGAGTGCTGCTGAGCCTTGTGGCTCACTATGACTTGGAGCTCAAACAGATGGACGTGAACAATGCACTCCTGGAAGAACAGTTGGATGAGGAGATCTACATGGTCCTGCCTCCAGGCTTCTCCGACAGCATTAACAAAGTCTAGCGGTTGCGGAAGGCCCGCTACGGTCTGAAGCAGTTGCCTCGATGTTGGAATCAGGAGATCACGTCCACCCTCAAGAAAGGAGGATACCGATGCAATACGGTGGATCATTCTCTCTTTGTCACTCCACCCTCTGTGCCGTTCGTGGCTGTCCTTGTCTTTGTGAACGATTTGCGAATGGCATCGCCTAGCCAGGATACAATGAGGTCAATCAAAAACCTCTTGCAATCCACTTACAATCCACCATGAAAGACCTTGGCCCTGTTCCTGTGTTCTTGGGCATGGAGCTTGAACGCAACCGTTCACGTCGTGCCCTTCATGTACATCAGGCTGCGTATGTTCTCAGCCTCGGGGAGCGCTTTGCCTCCTTACTTGAGTCCACACCCACAGCATTGACACCTATGATGCCAGTTGGATACAGGTTGCTGAAGACGCTGGACGTGACTAAGCTGGGGGAGGCAGTCGACGTGACGGACTATCGCCACGTCATTGGGTCGCTCATGTACCTGGCGACAACTACCAGAGCAGATGTTACCTTCTCTGTGAAATTGTTGGCCCAGTTCTCTCAATGTCCTAGGGCACGACACCTAGAGGCTACAGTGCGTGTTGTCAGGTACGCCCTCTCCACTACCCCGACCAATCAGTGCTATCGAGCACAGCTGTCAGTTGTAGTCGATGGCTGAGCAGAGAGTGACTGGGCCGATGACACAGATGCTCGCAGTGGCACAGGCTATATCTTCCTTGTTGGAGGTATCGCGGATTCGTGGAAGAGTGGCAAACAGGGTTGTGTGGCACGTATTTCCAGTGAGGGTGAGTATGTTGCTCTTGGTGCTGGCACATGTGAGAGTGTTTGGCTATGTCGCTTATTTTAGAAGCTACGTGTTCCCATCCGTTGCATCACGTTGCACTGTGACAACCAAAGCACCAAAGCAATTACCAAGCATGATTGCATGCATCGCACATACATAAAGCACATCAATGTTGAGCATCACTTTGTGCATGAGCATGTTGCTGCAAGTGATGTCCAAATCGTTTGGGTCGAAACACGGCAGGAGAGAGCTGACTTCTTGATGAAGGCTCTCAACAACAATGTCTTCAAGGCAGCCGTGCAATCTGTGGGTCTGTTATGTCCTCCCGGATGAATGTTTGTTTTGTGAGTTTGTACAGTCGTTAGTCACGTCTTGTGACACGTGTGGTGCTCGTGAACTTGTGCTTGTGCACGTCGGTTGTGGGTCATGGGGGAGTGTTAGTTTGTGAACCACGTACATGTCGTGACCTCTAGGCCTCGCTGCAGACCCACCTCACTCATGCAGGTGACTGATGTTGGAGTGACGCCGGCTCCGGCACCACAACGTCCCTCATGGTGACACATGCATAAGAAGTGGAGCCGTGGCAATTTCCGTTGTGGCTCATGACAGATTTACTAATACACACATGTTTATTGTTGCATGAACACTAGGCTTCCTAGTGTTATTGTTTTGGGGGGGGGGATGAGCACCCGGGTTTGTGACACTTAGGTTGTCTCGGCAAAGTCTTGTCTCTCTGCAAGCTTGTAGGATATTTTGGCTGGCAGGCTCGAGTTTGAGGGTGTGCTTTGCCTTGTAGTGAAAACCAGGAGCAGCTCGCCGCTCTCCACTCATCATGTCCTTATCTTACCCGCTAGAAGCTCTCCCTGTTGTTACTCGCGTTTTCTCGTCACTCACTGTCGCATGGCACTCTATGCATGGAGCTCTACCTATCTTGGTTCCTGTCCCATATTTTTTCATTCTCTCGTCACACCATAGCTAATTACCCACAGGCACCATCTGTTTGAGAAACTGCTAGGAAACTTCTTAACCTTGTTGTTTCTGACAAGGCGACACTGTCTAGTCAACTGGTGCACTAGCACGCAAGCAGGTGCAAGAAACAACAAGGGTCAGGCTAGGGAGACGCACAAAGTGTCATAAGCTCCAATAGCTTAGTAATATAGAGAGAAATGACAACTTACAAGCGCACAACATCAATAGTTGTCGCGACGCATGCCGGGTGACACACACGACAATGTCAATTTTTCCTAAAACCGGTCCAAAACCACTGTTTTGGCCGTAACTCTGCGCACAGGTATCCAAACGCAACACCGCCTGAACCTAGAGATGCAAAATTTTCGGTTGAACACTACGACTAGTCACACACAGAATTCCGGTATCGATTGGTGGATGGACAATGCAAAACATGCAAATTGGGCTCAAGAGTAAGTCCAACGAGAAAACCCTAGAGTCTGCAGAAAAACCGCAAAGCACCCCGGCAAGCACCCAGGACGTCGTGGCAGCTGTCTAGCAGGTGCTGGTGGGTGGAGCCACCACTCGTAGGCGCTCTGGCGCCAGCTGTGTCCTAATCAAGGATTTGCACAATCATGGACACGGCGGAGTGGTCACAGTAAGCTGTACAAACAGAAGGGGATGACTCACATCAGAACACTCCTCCATGACCCAATGGTACGCATGTTCAAACACGTGCAAAACTGACATAGGTGCGCAACAAGATGCTGAACAGTCCATACCCATGCACCCCACTCTTAGCTACTCTCATGCAACAGGCGAATGGCCACCATAAAATTTCCGTGTGCAAGTACCTTAGTCAAGACGTCAGTCCGCTGCATGTCTGTGCCGACCCAGATGACGGAGATCACTTGTCACTCCACAAGATCTCACACAAAGTAATGCTCAACAGCAATGTGCTTTGTGCATGCATGAAACACACCAGTGTTCTTTGTAATGGCAAGAGCACTCTGGTTTTCATACCGCAGAATGACGCAAGGCACTGACTAACGCAACTCACGAAAGAGACGTTGCAACCACATCGCCTCAGCAGACCCAGCCCCCAAAGCAACATACTCAGCCTCTGACGAGTTACACGCAATACAACCCTGGTTGCTGTGTGTGCCACTACACAACAATGTCACCAAGCAGGAACACGTAGCTTGTGCGACTGCGCCTTTTAGGATTCCACGCCCAGTCACTGTCTGTGTTGCCGTCGACTACCACTGAACACTGCCGTGGAAAACAGAGTCCAAGGTACAGTGTGGACACCACGTACCGCACCACTCACAAAGCGACATGAAGGCCTCTCACCCAAGGACACTGAAATCGGTGCAAGAAGGTTGACGGCAAAGGCAACGTCGGGTCGTGTGGTGGTGGCCAAGTACATGAAACAGCCAATAAGGCGCAAGTAGAGGGTCACGTCCACTGTCTCCCCCAGCTGTGTTGGATCATCCACCTTTAGATAATCCCGCCGACAGGTGTGATGGGGGTAGAGGCTATGGTAACTACACCAAGGAAGTCAGGAAACCGCTCCTCCACCACGCGGGCGTAATGTGCCTGATGCAACAAGAGTGTCCGGTGTTGACAATCACACACGATCTCCATCCAAATAAACACAACTGTAGGACCAAGGGCCTTCATCGTGTAGGCAGCCTGAAGAAATGCCTTGGCCTCCTTCAAAGCCTCCATCGAAGGAGACACAATAAGGATGTCTTCCACGTAGATCGGGATGGCGTTGAGGGTCTTAGCTATCCGTGTGAGAAAGAGGGACAGGTCCGTGTCACTCTGCACATAACCAGCACATGTCAGTGTCCCGATGATCTCCAAGTTCCAGCACTTGGGTGACTGTTTCAGGTCGTACAAGGCCTTGCGTAAGCCCTAGACCTTGTCACCGACCTCGAATCCAGGTGAATGAACCATGTAGATCTCCTCTCCTAAGGTGCCGTGGAGGAATGCGTTGTTCACATCCATCTAGTGCAACTCCCACTTGTTGTGAGAAACAACCCAGAACAGACCGTGAGCGGTGGTCATGCGACTAACGGGTGTGAATATGTTCGTGAAATCTACACCCTCAACCTCCGAGAATCCCTTGGCCTTCAAGCAAGCCTTGTAGTGATACAGTGTCCCATCGGGCTTCACCTTCTTGCGAAAGACCTGTTGGCCTGAGGGTGAGTGTGCACCCTGGAGGGTCCGTAGCAGTGGCTGGTTCACACCACCAACAGTTTTTGGAGAGACGGAAACTGTGGAGGCAACTGGTTCCAAGGATGGCATAAAAACTTTCAGAGATTAAGGCGATAGATCTGGCCTCAATTGAATGGGAATGAACTCTTGATGAAGGCTCACAAGAAGTGGCATTTCATAGGCACTGATCTAAGCGTCAGAGTAGCCAACCAACTCAAGGGAGTTAGTCGAGGCTCCTCCTCCAAACACAAGTCGCGACTGTGTCGTCGCCTTCGAGTAGCGGAGGATTCTCTTGACCACTTGCCAATGTAGCGGCCCCGGATCAGCAACATAGGGGCTCACTTGTCCCTCAGCAAAGGCAAGATCAGGTTGCGTTGCCACCATGGCATACATTATGCTGCCAACTGCAGACTGGTACGGTACTCCATCCATCTCCTCTTTTTCGTCCTCCGTGCTTGGGCCCATGCTGGACCTCAGCTCACATGTCGTTTTCATAGGCGTGCCGATGGGGTTGCACTCCTCCATGTTGTAGCAGCGGAGCACCTCCTGCACATATTTTTCTTGCCCCATCTCCAGCGTGCGTACTTTTCGGTCCCTCTTGATGGATATGCCTAGGTAGTAGTCAAGCTCGTCCATGTCCGTCATCTTGAACCGGCTGCCAAGATGTTTCTTCCAGCTCTTGAGCTCCCCCTCATCTGAAGATACAAGGATGAGGTCATCCACATAGAGGACGATAATTTGGTGGAGCCCCGGCTTCTATCGCACGTACACGGAGTGATCCGCCTCGCAACGCTTGAAGTCAAGCTCACGAATGAAACTGTCCATTTTGAGGTACCACATGAGCGGAGCTTGCTTCAATCCATAGAGCGCCTTGCGAAGCCGGCACACCTTCCCTTGCGGTGTATCCACGCCCTTCGGCACCTCCATATAGACTTCCTTGTCCAGGTCACCATTGAGGAATGCAGTTTTGACGTCCATTTGGTGGATTTTGTGGTAGCGTGCCGCTGCCACCGAGAGGATAGTGCGGATGGAGGCAAACTTGGCCACTGGTGCGAAGGTCTCATCGTAGTGCTCCCTTTTTCTCTGGGCATACCCTTTCGCATCCAGTTGTATCTTGGACTGCTCCACCTTCCCCTTGTTCGTGAGCTTCTTCTCGAAGATCTACTTGGAGCCGATAATCTTCTCACTCTCCGTTTGGTCAACCAGCTCCCAAGTGTCGTTTTCCTTGTGGGAGGCAAGCTCAGATTTTATTGCTCCCTCCCACTCATCCGCATCCTTCCATGTCAGTGCCTCCTTCACTGATGAAGGCTCCTCTTGCGTAAAGAAGGCCTGTGCGAACCCAGTCTAGATGCCCTTGTCGGCATCGTACCTTTTTTTCCTTCTTCGCACACGACTGCTCATGTGGGGCTCTTCAGGTGGTTGTTGTTCTTGCTGTCCCCTTGCGGCGCCATCCTCTCCAAGTGCCTGCTCCCCCTCTCTTGGAGATCTTGGAGACCTTGGTCGAGTCCTCGCCTCCACGTCCATCTCCGGTGCTTTGGATTCCTCATCCGAACTTTCCGAAATAAATCCTGTTGCTCGCCCATCCCTTCGACGATCCTCTCTGGCTGGTGCTCCTACAAGGACGTCACCCTCATTCACGTCCTCTGGCGTCTCCCCCTCAAGGAGTGGCAACCACTCCCCCCTCTTGGAGAGACCTGCCTCCTTGTCCGTCCAACGGCTTTTCTCGTCAAACGTGACGTCAAGACTCCCCACAATCTATTGCATCCTTGGGCTAAAGAGTCAGTACGCCTTGCTTCTGCTCTCGTACCCAAGGAAAATACACCGGTGGGTTAGTGGGTCCAGCTTGCTCCGCCCTTCATGTACCTGCACCACCGCATGTGTAATGCAACCAAATGTGCGCAGGTGACCCACTGCCGGCTTCCTCCCACTCCACGCCTCTTGTGGCGTCTTCCACGCCTTGCTCTCCTTTTCCTTCAATGGCTTGGTCAGTGTAAGGTTCATTATGTACGCCGCTATCCGTGCTGCCTCCGCCCAATACCATTGTTGAAGGCCGGCGTCGCTCAACATTGATCGCAACATGTTAAGGATTGTGCAATTTGCTCTCTCAGCGACGCAATTCAGCTGCGGGGAGTGTGGAGTTGTTTTCTGCCACTCAATTCTTTTGCTCTTCATCCACCCAAGGCAGCCCGCACATTCACCGCCGTTGTCGCTCCGAAACGCCTTCACCTTCAACTATGTCTGCCGCTCCACATCTGCCACAAACTCTTGCATGTATGCAAGGACTTCGCTCTTCCGCTTCATGAGGTAGAGGTACAGTTTGATGCTGTGGTCGTTGATGAAGGTGAGGAAGTAGCGAGCTCCACTGATGGAGTTCTCAAGTGGTCCATACACATTTGTGTATACCACTGCCAACTATGTTGATGCACGCGTACTCTTTGCCACAAATGGCTGCCACGTTGATTTGCCAATAACGCATGGCTCACACACGGTCTCCTTGTTTCCATCAAGGCCACTGATTTAGAGACCCTGCACCACCTCTCTCTTTGCCATCTCTTTCACCGTTGATGGAGAAACATGGCAAAGTCGGCGGTGCCACAGGTCGAGGTCTCCTTTATCCTTTGTTGCGAGATTGGCGGCGTTAGACCCCCCTCGGCTACCGAGGATCTTTGCACGTAGCAAGTACAAATTTTCCTCTCTCTTGGCGCGCACAATAACCTCGGCTTTTTCCTCCTTGCGGATGACGACCTCCCACTTTGTGAAGAGCACCTCAAGTCCCTTGTCGGTTAGGTGGCTAAGGGAGAGCAGGTTTGCCCCAAAGTTGGGCATGTGGAGCACGTCGTCGATTGTGCTTGTGACAAGTTTGCCATCCACAATAGACTCAATGCGGACGTTATCCTCACCGGCGGCCACCTCTGTTTTGCCGTTGGCCACCGTCATGCGTATCTCCGAGGCGCCGTAGGTGACAAATGCCGCCCTGTTGCATTGCGTGTGGCGGCCTGATCCGAAGTCAATGACGACAGCTCCCGGATCCTTCAAGTTGGTGGAGTTGTACGCCATAAGTGCCTGCTTGTCTTTCTTCCTGCCTCGCTCCGACCGGTCTGGCTTCTTCTCGGGGTAGTTGCGCGCATGGTGGCCCTCCTTGCCGCAGTTGAAGCACTCCCCCTTCTTGTCACCCTTCTTAGTGCCCTGTTTGGCACCCTTCCACTTGTTGCCTCGACCTCCATTGCGAGGATGAGCCGTGTGATCTGATTTTGATGCTGCTGCACTCTCTTGACCACCACGTTGCATCCACTTGTTGCGCACGTACTCATCAACCTTTGGGTACTTCAGCTCGTCGGAAGGCCAACCACCAAGGACAGTGATCATGGGACTCCAACTGTTTGGCAAGGCCAGAGGAGGATCATAGCTTGCAACTGAGAGTCAATCTCCCAACCAGTGGCCACGCACTCCATTGCAAGTGACTCAATCCGTTGCATGATCTGCATGATGTTGTCGTCTTTGTTGGCTCGGAGGGTGACAAGCCGTTTGAAGATGAAGAGCTCATTTGCTTGACTGGTAGATGGAGCAGAGTTTTGACCATGTGTCTGCGGCCAGGGTGCATCCTTGGATGTGCCCAAGTTGTGGTGGGCATAACGCGGACACAAGGAGCGCCTACACCTTTTTGTTGCGCTTTTTGTATGCCTTCTTCACCTCAGCCATTGCATTCTCCCGCGGAGCAGTCTCATCACCCTTTACAAGCTCAAGCAGTCCCTTGTCGTGAAGGAAGACCTCAAACTACCACCTCCACAAGGCAAAGTTTGTCCCATCAAACTTAAGGATAGTATGACTGCTCTCTTGCTCGCTGGTCGACATGTCTTGCTATTGGAAGCGTGAACTCAAGCTGGCTTGGAACCCCTTAGAGGTGTGGGTCTATAACCCTTTGTTGGCCTGAGGGTGAGTGTGCACCCTAGAGGGTCACTAGCAGTGGCTGGCTCACACCACCAACTGTTTTTGGAGAGACTGAAACTGTGGAGGCAACTGGTTCCAAGGATGGCATAAAACTGGTCAGAGATTAAGGCAATAGTTTTGGCCTCAATTGAATGGGAATGAAATCTTGATCAAGGCTTACAAGCAGTGGCATTTTATAGCCACTGATCTAAGGTTTCCAGAACACCAAAACATGCCAGATTTGGAGCTTCCTAGCAGATTCTATCACTTCTAGAGTGGCCCTTGGTAGGCTGTCCTTTTCCCACCTAGGAAGGCATCCCTTCCTTCCTCTAGAAACTTCTGCCCCTTCTTAGATTCCTCAGCTTGCTTCTAGTAGGAGGGAAGGTATCCAGAAGACCAAGACATCTCTAGATTCCTTGTAGGACAAGTCACCCCTTCTAGAGGGTGTTCCACCTTCCTGGACCCTCATCTGGCCTTCTACAAACTCAAGGAGGAATTCTAGAGTTTGAGCTAGCTCCTTGGTATCTATTTTGCATCTCTCTTGAGGCAGGGTAGAAATTGATCTTGTGGGACTTGAACCTGGGCCCCTGCCTCTAGAGGTGGACACCATTAATCACCAAGCTATTAAGGCTTGTCTTTTTGGTGTTACTTTTTGGAGTCACTCCTGCCATGGTGAGGAGCATCTCTCCATCAAGACTGACTTGGCTAGTACAGCCTTCTGCCCAGGCGGGAGGTCAACAAGCTTGTAGACCACGTGCTCAAGGATGGCTCTCACCTCATTCTCACAAGTTGCATGCCGCAAGTCTGCATCCTTAAATGAGAGTGCTTCCCTCAACGTGCCTGGATCAAGCGTCGTCAAGGTAGAGCTCCGGGTGGCTAAGACACATGCCTGTGGACTCGGTCTAACCATGACAAGGGCGGCTGGAGCGGGGCAAGAGACCGAGAGACCATCTGTGGCCAAAAGGACATGCCGGATGTACCAATGTGTAGTGCGCCTAGACACTCAGGCCAAGGGCCTTCGTGCTTGTATGCCACTTTGAACAGCATGAGTCGGGCGTCTAGACGCCGAGTCAGATGTCTGCTGAGCCCTAGAGGCAAGTGGTTGTAGACAAACGCCAGGCTCGTGGGGGTAGCCCAATGTAGAGGTGCTCACCTCAAGCTGCGTAGAAGACTGTTGGGCCATAACCACAGGTGAAATAGGTGCATGCGTGGGAGTGGGTGTCACAGGAGAGACTAACACTGGCATGGGATTGGGTGTGCATGAGGGGATCTGACACGTGCACGGGATCAAGTGTGTGAGAGGGGACCAACACTAGCACGGGATAAGGTGTGCCACAAGGGTCTGACACTGGCACGTGATCAGGTGTGTCAGAGGGGAACGGCACTGGCTTGGGATCAGATGTGCCAGAAGAGTCTGATACCGGCAGAGATTCAAGTGTGCCAGAGGGGACCGACACTCGCACGGGAACAGGTGTGCCATAGGCGACTGATGAGGCTACTCGACCCATAGCCACAATGGCAGGATTGTTAGCAGCTAGATGCTATTGTGTCTGTTCCTCTGCCTCACCTGCATCTGTGAATGTAACGTCCCTTGTGCCTATCCATTTGTCCCCTGCAGCTTCACCCTCTCCTGCTCTCAAGTTTTTACCTGTCCATGAGCCTGCAGGCTCTATGGCTGCACACTCGCTGCTTGCCTCCCTGCCCGAGGTGAGCACCTCTAGTTGGGCTTCTCCCACGAGCTTTGTGGTCGCCTTCAACCACTAGCCTCTAGGGATCAGCGAGTGTCTAACTCGGCGCCAAGAGGCCCTGCCCGCAACGTCGAGAGCGAAGAGCTTGGCACAAAGGCCCTTGACCTTAGTGTCCAGGTGGGCTACACTAAGATGCATCCAACATGTTCGGTCGGCTACGGGCTGGTCTCTTGTGAGTTCTTAGTCGGTTGTGATGTTGTAGCTGGCCTTTTTTGTTGTCACACTCACGATGGGCGCGTGTGTCTTGCCCGCTTAGAGCTCTCCCTTGGTGTCGCCTGATCCAGACACGTTGAAGAAAATGCTCTCGGAGAAGGATGTGTTTTTGTGGTGCATCGTCTTCGAGGATGACTCAGAGCAATCTGAGAGCATGGTGTCTACGAGCTTGTCAACCTTTTGTCTTGGTTGAAGGCCGTACAGGCAGATTGGTTCTTTCACAAGAAGATAAAGCTTGATGGCTCAGTGGATTCTCGTAAGGCCCGCTTGATGGTTAAGGGGCTCTCACTGGTTGAGGGTTTTCATTTCACCGACACCTTTGCTCACGTGAGCTGTATGACCACTACCAACAATACTTTTACAGAGCAGATTGTTTACTTGCTGGTTCTGCGTTGTCCATCATTCCATGCCTATTTCAACGAAAAATCCTCCTTTTCCACCAGCTCATCCAAGATTTTGTACTCCTCCTTCCCCACTTTTCTCAACCTCCACATGAACCACATTCTCTCTACCTTCCCACGTGATTGAGTCCTTGGGCAACAAGAAGTTGATGAGTTATGTACTGCCTCCCATCTGTCTTGTACTGACGTCATTGACAAATGCTGCACTACACTTGCATATCCAGTGTATTGACATGGAGGCACCTGCAGCATGTTTCATGAAATGTTTTGTGGTTTGAGAAGAAATTCGAACTGTTGGATGATGCACCCAACTGAGAGAGCAGCACTATGGAAAAACTCAAGTATGGTGGGCAGGCATGGCAGATGAATAGACACCCTCTTTTACGCTGCCATCACCAACGTCACCTCCTTGGCCACATCTACCTGTGCATCGTTCTTTTCTTGCTTTATGAAAAAAGGGGTAATACTGAAAACAAAAGCTGTTAGATCGGATTGGATATCAAATCCGATCTTTTCAAATGCAAAAAATCCAAACAAGCGCCAGGCCGGTTCGGATCAGATTCAGATCAGATCAGATCGGACTCCAACTTTCCAGCCTAAAGATCGGATTGGATCGGATTTAACCCACTCTGAGAACCATGCAAAATCCAAACCAAGAACAATGTAGATTTTCCACGGGCGTTGTGACCATATACCCCTTGTTTTGGATAACAACCAGGATTCCCACGTACCTCGGAACAATAAGCCTCATTCGCCCCTACCACGGAAAAATAAGCCCGATGCGCTCCTGCCTCGCAACCATAAGCCTAATTTACCCCTTCTACATGGACACGAGTTTCCATGCGTAAGACATGGATGTGGTGTCGACATGCACACGCCACCGTTTTTGGCCCAGAAATCACAAAATCATTTGTAAAATGGTTTGTGATTTTTTGGAAGTGGTTTGTAGGGAGCTGCATGGGGTGTCCAAGACTTCCCATGTATTGAAAGGGAACCTGCTTGGCCCCGCTATAGCGGGGCCCAGTAGGTGGCCACGCAAGAAGAAAAAAAAACCTAAAACCTTGTGTGTGATTAGGGGGTGGGTTTGTGTATCTTTTGTATGGTAATCATGGATAAAATTTCAAACAAAATGAAGAAAAAGAAAAAAAATGGGGAATCTTAACGGGTTCGGTCACAATGTACCCAGTTTTTGGAACTATGTAGCTGATATGCCAAGGTCACACACAAAACAACGCATATGACAATGCCGCACAAAAAATAACGCATATGACAATGTCGCACAGAAAATGACGGATATGACAATGCCGTATATAATATAACGCATATGCCAACGTTACACTGAAAACACCTTAGAAATCCAGAAACGCTAAAAAAAAGTCATGTTCCCACCACATACCATGTTACATTGATGCATGACATGATTTTTGTCATCCACCATGTCTCAGTCAGATGCGCCATTGCACTTTTTTCCATGTCAGGTCGAAAACACATGCTGTGATCCAACATGAAGAAAGGGGTGGGCGGCTGGTTGATTTTGTTGCGAAGGCTAGGCGGATGGTTGTTTTTGTAATGCATGGTGGGCGGATGGTTGCTTTTCTTTTGAAGTACGGGCGGATCGTAACTTTTCTTCCGAACAACGGGCGGATGAGAATCACACTTTGCATTTTACGGGCATCTGAGCTATTTCACCCAATCTTGACTCCCCATTCTTCAAGCACCCGGGATTTTGGCCGAATGGCATCCGCCAGAATCACCGGCGCTCGAAGACCCTCCCCCCTCACCCCTGCAGGCCTCTTGCCACCCACTCGATCGCAGCCTTCCATCGTGAGGACCTCGATTGGTGAATGGGTAGGTGGACCGGTTGACTGCGAGGGGGGGAGGGGGGACTGCCGGCAGTTGACGAAGTGCCGACCGGCATTTGTGTCGCACAAATCCCCCCCCCCCCCCCCCCCCCCCCCCCCCCCCCCC
>SZWC01024948.1:5930-22754 GCA_023375785.1 Penium margaritaceum | reverse complement strand
ATCGAATGGTGACACCCACTATGGACTTTGGTTGACTAGATTCACTTTTGGTACATTTTTTCCCCTTTTGAACAAGTGTATGTTGGGCGCACAAGTGAGTCTTGGTTTGACCTGGCCAAGCGCTCATGGCAGTCTAACATTTGAGAATTTTCCTCCTACTCGAGTGCTGTAGTGGAATCAACATTCTCCTTGGACGACTAGGCTAAAACACGTTGCTTAAGAGTCTCTAAGCCTCAAGCCATTCTGTCTAACCATCCTTGGGCCAAGGACCCCCCCCCCCTTGAGCCACATGGCATAGGTCGTACTTTTCAATCACCCACTTCAGGTTCAAGCTCCCCTCGACATCCGCATGTCATACTTGAACCCCATTGTTCTCATACCAGTATCGCAAATCGGAAGGAATCCTTGGCTGAATGGGCTTAAATTGTAGCTCTTGAGGATCTCCAACCCTCCGGCTATCCCGTCATCCATGCACATGCCAACGAGCTGTACTCTAGACATGTGGCTTCGGCCGTGCGATACAAGTACAGTATTCATGGAGCCTACTATTTCTTTAGTTTTGTCCCAGTGAGTCTACACGGGGCTCTCGTCTTCCTAGACACAATTGAACAATGTCATTTTAAAACATTGAAACCACATGGAAGTTGACTTCCTCACCCCTGTTCTGTTTTTTCCATAGCCGTTTTTTACTCCTTTCAAACTTGGACATTTTATTGTACTGACTCCTACTATATCCATGTTGTTGCCTTAGAAAAACATATCCTACTATATCTCTATTGTTTTCTATGTTCTCTTATTGTACATGCATATTGAAGTCTACATCACCTCCTACCGCATCTAAAACTTAATGAGTTGTCCCTTTCCTCATGTGCACTACTGCCTTTTGCATCTTATTTGGCACAAGCATCATTTGTTGCATTCCCCATGATGGTATCGTCTCTTGCCAAGCTAGTGCAACTTTCCTCCTTGGTGTTCATTTTCGCACTTAGGTGGTATCATGTTAATGTCATGTGATGGAATGCACAAAATGGAACACGCGGTTATAGTTTACAAATACGAGGTCTATTGTTCAGTATCTGGAAGTATTGAACAAGATGCAAGGTCAGATTTCCTCCCCCCATGAAGACCCTCAAATGTTTCACGAGACTTAAATCCTGAAATTGGATTCACGAATCCAGAACCAACAATGGTTTAACAACTCTCAATTTACGAACCCAGCATTTGGTGTGCATACTTAAGAGACCTTGTTCATTCTAAGGGTAGAAGTGGTGAAGCTAAGCATTGCATTTGGATGCTCCATCAGGTTACTTGAGTTACACGATGGTTCCATGAATCCTAAGTCAAGTTTGGTTGTGCGAGGTACCTCACTCGGAACCACCCTCGTTTCAAATAGCACCACAATGCTTCAACACAAAATAAAGTATTGTGCAAAAGGCTTGCTTTGTTACAAAAACAACTCAATTGGTGTGATGTATACACAAGAGCCGTAATTCCATAGGGTAGCATGGGGTTTATGACAAGATGAAGCTTTTTTACAATTATGAGACAGTAGTCACTTGTTGAACGAAATTGAATCCAAATGCCTTGAGAGAATAGTACAATGCTTGCATAAGAGTCAATGGATTTTCACAAGTTCTTATTACCGAATTTGATGTTATGCGAGGAGCTCTACCAAATCGATGTGAACGCCTTTCCACATAGGATAATCAAGGTGAAGATGTGTATAATACAGCCTCTAATGTTAAACCATGGCTCAAACTGATTCCCGTGTTTTTGGAATGCCTTCAACAGGCTAAGGCACCTTTTACATTGGTGGAACCTTCACATCTCTGCCATATTGGATTGAGTAGGATATCTTAAAAGCTAAGTATGAGTACATCCATCTGCAGTTGCACTCACACCCTTTTGTTTCTATCATGGTCTATGTGGGAAGCTTATTGGTTACATCATGAAATCTCAAATCACCCTAGCAATTGAGGATCCCTTCTAGCGTGTTGATGAAACAAAGGATCTTACACATCAGTGGGACTTAATGGGGATTGAGCCTGACCACTTGCATAATGTGGAACACAAGGATAAGACTCGTTGTGTAAGAAAGGATGGCCAATAGTGTGCGGGTCAAGGATCACGATGCACTGAGCCACACTGATTACATCTTCCTCTTAGATGGTCCACGTTCTCATGGATGTTTTGGAAATAAACTTGCATTGCCTTGAGCTCAACCAAGGCTGATAATTTCACCCTCGGGATTGGATTTCACAAGAGAGCTTAGTTGTACGGCCTCGTGCAATAGCTTTGTTGTCAAGTGTAATGCATCTCTTAGGCAGTGATAGTGCAATCATATGCCACATTACCTAGCATGCTTGCTTATGTCACACATACACAAAGAACATCAACATTGGGGATCATTGTATGTTCCATCACATTACAAGTGATGTTGCTTGTATATTGGTATTGTCACGCAGCAACAACAGGTGGACCTTATGAAAAAATGTTATTTTCAAAAACAATNTTGCATTGCCTTGAGCTCAACCAAGGCTGATAATTTCACCCTCGGGATTGGATTTCACAAGAGAGCTTAGTTGTACGGCCTCGTGCAATAGCTTTGTTGTCAAGTGTAATGCATCTCTTAGGCAGTGATAGTGCAATCATATGCCACATTACCTAGCATGCTTGCTTATGTCACACATACACAAAGAACATCAACATTGGGGATCATTGTATGTTCCATCACATTACAAGTGATGTTGCTTGTATATTGGTATTGTCACGCAGCAACAACAGGTGGACCTTATGAAAAAATGTGATTTTCAAAAACAATGTTTTGGCATTTTACACACGATCTTTGGCAGTTGGCACCATGACTTGCTCCCATAGGATCTGTGTACCAATCTTGTTCCCCTTTCCCTTTCTAGATACAATCTCCATAAGGCACTCCCACATAATCCTTGTGAGGCACTCACACATTCTCTCTCGCATAAAAACTAGTGTCTTCCACCCTTTAACCCTTACCAGGTTCTACTGTGTGGCCAGCATGAGTCACGTAGGAGCATTGATTTTTTTTCATGTCGATCTTTGGACTTGACATCAATCACTCATAAGGACTGCAAAAAAATCAAAAGTGGCTTTTGATTCATTAGATCTAGTGTGCACATGCTAAAGTTCACACAAATGTTTTCATGGTGACCTGCTATTAGTGCACATGTTACATTCTTCTTGAAAAAACTGCATGTACTTGGTTCATCAAGCAACTTATGGTTTCAATGTGAAGGATTATTTATATTGTGGTATCTCTTTGTTTAGGTGTGTTATTCAGACAACCGAGCAACCTATACCTACATTAGAACATGGAAACCTATCTTTTTGGTAACCTTTTGAGGTGAATTATCAAATTGGAAGATGGCATGCTTATCCACAAAGTGGCACACATGTACTTGAGAAGGTGGGAAGGAGGGATGTTCCCACCTCCTCTTTCAAGCACATGTTTTCCCATCTCGATCTCTTATGCTACTGTTTATCGCATTTATGTTAACACTAAATGCACTTCCACACGGGCATTGGTAATGAGGGTTATCTCATACCTTCATAGATAACATAAAGTGTATAAGGTTCAACCAGGAATGGGCATGAGGACCAAAAGATTCTCTTGCAATGTTTATGGAATACGTTAGAAGCAATAACAATTATTTGTTGAATTTCATGCACCAGATGCCATGTATTGTGGATTTCTACTTGTTTTGCCTAAGCTCAACCTTATGGGGGGACATTCTAGTGTAAAGTGTCACCTCCCCTCTTCTTTCTGTTTCCTTTCATCGCTTGTTGTGAATCTTTAGACATCGGTTTCTTTCATCAATGATAAACTCGATCAATTTGCTCTTCAATTGACATTGTGATCGATCGATGAGTTCTTTGATCAACGTAGCACAAAAGTGAGGGAGCTCACCAACCATTAGAGAAGCCACAACGTATCTTATTGTTTACAAGAAACATCAAGTAGATGACATCGTAGGCTTCTCCTGCTATCGGTATGGCTACAACAAGTGAAATGATGTAACATCCATTAGTGTATCTCTTGAATTACACATATGCTACTATTGCCTCTACCATTGCTTCAATTCTTTTCTCCTGACATTGCTTGCATTGTTCAACTCTTTAATCTTTCCATTCCATTGTGACTAATGTTGTTGTTGTGCTCTCCGTTTAGTACATGTTGTAGCTGTAGCCGATACTATAGAGATCTCTCTCACAACCACAAATGCTACAACTCGATGGAACAATCACGTTGTGCGGCAACTATGATCAAGTTGGTCCTACAAATTCATACACCACTACAATGGGTACAATAGCAGTTGTGCCTCCACGTATACATTTCATTGGGATGCTATGGACGCTCAAAACATCATGGATGATTCATTTTTGTGGCTCCAAACACTATGCCTACTTGGATTTTGTGCAGAGAACTTCACAAGGACAACACCTAGGACTTTGAGTGTATGGCTAAATGAGGGGAATTACTTTGTTACGATAGTAGAGGGTGTCAAGTAGCAACGTTTTGCATCAATGATGGAAGCAATGACAATAAGTGGTGCCACCAGATTACAAGGTAGCTTATGGGATGCCTTAGCCTTAGTTCTCTGAAAAACTCTATCCCATGATGATGAGGTTAGTTGTTCAGAAAGTTGCATTCCATGTGAAACATGTGAAGCCTCTTTAACGGTACATGTCTTTGTCATCCGGATTGATTGCATGAGGTGTTTGTATGTTACAAATATTTCATCAGATTCTATGCCCGGAGCCACCCGTATGTTGTTGTTTATACATGTGTTAACATGAAACCATTTTTCTTGACATTATTTTCAGAATTATTCCGCCATCAATGACCACAAGCATACTAAAAAAACATTCCTAGAAATGAAACAGATTTTGAGGTGCCATGCACGAAAAAGAGCCCATAAACATGGAGAGCATAAGCTCGGTTACAAATTGGAAGGATGACTACAACAGATGAATCCGACCTAATATTTCAGCCACCGTAAACCCATGATCACACGAAGATATGGTGAACCTTAGCTACCTTTGTGGAACACAAATATGAAGAGAACTTGCAGAATTGGATTCATTGTGTACCCATGATGAGGTTTTTTTTTTAGAATCTCATGACACCCCTTCATGAAACAAATGGGAATGAAGAAATCATGCATAAATACTTTTAAAAAAGCAATACATGAACGAAAAAAAATCATAATGATTGTCTCTTTCTATCCTCCTTAGTCACAAGATATGCAGGAAAGACATTTGAATATTAATCCCATGACTTTAGACTTGCCGTAACGTTTCTCCTACTCTCTCTCTCTCTCTCTCCCCCTATCCCTCTCTCTCCCTATCTCTCTCTCTACCCCCTCTCTCTCTCTCCCTCTCTATCTCTCTCTCTCTCTCTCTCTCTCTCTCTCTCCTCTTATGTGTGTGCATGTCTGTGTATGATTTTTTATATCCCCATCGCTCCCTCCTTCTCTTGCTCTACCTTTCTCTCTCTTTTCCTCTCATTACTTTTCTCCAATATCCACCCTCCCTTTGTACATACGAATGCATGCCTTTCTATATTTTCCTCTATCTATCCCTCTCTTGCTTTCTCTCTCTCTCTCTCTCTCTCTCTCTATGTGTATGTGTGTGTGTGCATGTATGTGTCTGTATGTATATGTTTGTGTGTGTGTGTGTGTGTATTCACCCCCTTTTCCCATCTCTCTCTCTCTCTCTCTCTCTCTCTCTCTCCCCCCCCCTCTCTCCCTCTCTCTCTCTCTATACATGCGAATACCCTCCTACACTTGATATTCAACAAGTGGATTCTTGCATAACTTATTCGACTATAAAATTTGATTTCTGAAATTATTTTGATATACCCTAAATTTTGATTTCTACATATCTCATGACACTTGAAAATCAACGATGGACCCTGTTCAGTTCATTAATTTGACGATTTGTAGGTAGTTTGGATGCTCGAACGTGCAAAAGCAGTCCATGGTCGGCCAAATGGCATGTCAAACACTGCGTTTGCACGTTTGAGCATCCGAACTTGCGGGCGTTGAAGTCGGAATGGGCAAACGCCTGGAACAAAGTCTGTCGCTGGTGGTGTGATTTGCACTAACAAACTCGACTAGGAAAAAATCAGGAAAATAGTCATGAAAACACAGTACAATGTTGAAATGACACATGGGTGGTGATACTTTAATTTCAATTCTTGGGAAATTGAATTATTTCAATGAAGGTTTAAATTCAATGAAATAAAATTTTCGATGAGTTTCAACCATGCTTAAATTAGTTAATATCGAATATAAAGAGCACTAGGGTATATGTATATACATATGCACACATACATGTGTGTGTATTCATTTTTCCATCCTCCGTCATGCACCTATGTCCCCTTTTCTCTCCTCTGTCTTACATACACCCTCTCTCTCTTCATCTCTCTCCCCCCTCTTTCTCTATCCCTCTCTTGTTTGTGCACATGTCGTATCTCACTCCTCAACATCTCCCTCTTCTTATCTCAATGTAAAGTCTACTAATGTTTTGTTTCAATCATTCACTTTTTTTGTACAATGCACGATAGAAGTTTTTGTGATGGATACCTTCCCTAACAATGCTGTCATTTGTAAAGAAGGCCTACCTCAATTTATTTTCCCATGCATAGATGGAGCTACTATCTTTTCCGTTATTGACTTATACATTAAGAAAGCATATATGCAATTCAAAGCTGCTCAGAAAGCCTACTATTACAAGGCGACTTACAATATGAGGTATGTTATGAGGAAGCAGAAAGGAGTGATTCACGCCACCAAGACTGGATGGACAAAGAAGAATAGACATGGAATCCAAAGCGAAGCTAGCCAAAAATGATAGTGTTCCTCACAATATGTCACCACGGATTATCCTTATGCACGGCCATGTTCTAAACATGTATAAGGTTCACTAACTTGAAATTACATGGAAGCTTCACTTCTTATGCAAAGCTGAACAATGACTAAGTGCAAGGTAAAATGAGTGACCATGTCCTTCCCTGTCCTTAAGCTATCCATTTTCCGTATATCTTATCTAATGCTACCTTCCGCGCCTCTCTCCACCCTAAGGCACTAGTGTGCAACCCGTATTCCTTCTTTAAGTCACTTAACATCACATCCCCATGAGAAGGTGGGTCCCCTACATGGACCGTTGCTGCGGCCTTTGTTGCATCACCATCGCTTATCGCATTGTCTGTCACGGTAGTTGCTCCATGTACATCACGTTTTTGTAAAAAGGAAGACTTTAAAATACATAAAACGTTATTTCTCTTCTACATGTATCCATTTGAAGTAAACAAATTTTTACAAACGCTATGAAGTATCTCGCTTTCCTTTTAAAACCATTGCAATATATGACGTTTCTTATCTAATGACATGCTACAAACTAGCGCCTAATCTGAAAAACATAGTAAGAGGTCCTTCTTGTAAATTTCTTCTAGTGTCTTTTGCTTGTCTTCTCAAGAAACATGTATAATTCACATAACCTTGTGGGGAATCCGAACATCTAATGATGGGTTGTACCCTAATGACTTTTAAACTCTATTTTAACCCCCTTTCCCTCGTTGATTTTTATGCTTCCACGAATTGAACTAGGCACCCAAAAAACTCTGAAAGCTATGAATTGAAATTAAAGTGTCACCAACCAAGTTTTGTTGTTGGGTTCATTCTTCCACCTATATGTAATGTTGTTACCCAAATTGTGTTTATTTGATTCAAATATGTGTTCAGCTTCATGGTTTAGAGATTTGAATTGCCGAGCACTAACTTGGATTGTCGAATTGTCACTTCCCTTGACACGATATCATCCCTGCATGCCAGAAAGCATGAGATCTCCCTTCTGCACGAGTCAAATGACCCTCTACACAACACGTAGCAGAAGGCATGGCGCATTTCACAAGCCGGATCTGCCAAGAATAGAACCAACTCGCAACCCATGTCAAATAGCTCCACGACGTAAATGCTCCCACGGAGAATCCTTGGAATCTAAAGAACCACTACAAAATTGAAAACTCACCACAACCGCGCTTTTTTTGCGCTGGCATCTCAGCCACATCTGCACTCCAGCTTGGTGCAACCCTGCATCATACCTAACACTAACATAACCAAACCACTCCATCGATACATGGGCCCGGCAACCAATATCAGCATGGAACAAACCATTCAAAAAAACAAAATTCTGGAAAATCATCATGCTACAACAATGCCCGAGAATATTCCAAGAGTGCCATATGGTTTCTCATCATTCTGCTTTTCATCAACCATCGTGCTTTGGGAAATCCTATCCATGAAGCACACATCATGCCTTAGAGGTACCATCCTCGTTAGATTTTGGACAAATGGCCAGAGAAATGCATTAGCCCACCAACCCTTGTAACACCTGAATGGCCACCTGAATCTATGAGATCAACGATCCGGGTAAAGAATTCAAATTGACTTAACAAAATCAGAAAATGGGTAGTAAAACAACAAATTCGGCAGATCCACAATGCCAACCTCCTTACTTTCACTCCACCTTTATATGTCTTAATGCCAGAACACGTGATGGACGACCCGGAATCAAAGTCAAGATGCCATGGAAGAAATCCTCGGTAGATCTACAAGCCCCTTGATGATCCGATGACTACCCCCTCCCTAACCCCCTCGACCCTCTATGACATAGCCTCTGCCCCACCACGCTCGACAAGACCAAGGCCTTATGTCATGCTAGAACCGCTATCCACAGAGTCACCGCCTTTCTTGCACCACATTCCCGAAAATGCGAGATTCTCTTTGCACTCCCCTTAGCATTTCAACAGCCCTACAACTTCCTCAACCACATTGACACCCACAGCATGGCCTCCCAGAATCAAGACAAAAACTCCATGGACTCTGGTGAGGAGCTCAACACCTACACTCCCAAACTACTCATAGCACGCATATGCACCTGCATTCCGCATCCCGCTTGGGCCACGGCTTACAGCCCTATGTCACCCACCTCTTTGTGGGAGACTTACTATGGCACCCAATTCAATGACCCTTTCATTATTCCCTCCGTGGGAATTGTGTGCTTGAATCACTATCTAGAATCTAATACGTTGCTTTGTATACCCTCTCACAGAGTGATGGGAATCCTATGTGAATGTAAACACCTCCGTTATGGAAGGCATTGAGAAGGACGGCCTCTGTTCAACTGATAATGCCGCAACTCATTTCGAAAATGACTCGGCCAAAATTCCTAATCAAGCAATTGGAATGTCCAACGCGCTCTCAAACACGCCAACTTCTTCCAAGAAGCCAGAGGGTAAGCTGCTCACGTATGGCCAAGCATCGTCTAATTTTTGTCCACAAGAAAAAAATCACTTTCCATGGTGAACAAAACCTGACCGCAAGACAACGGTTTTTTAACAACCACCTACTAAATTATCTCGCCTTTCCCTCTCTTCCCCTTGCAAGGCACAAGCCAACTTCTAACAACAAGGTAGCGAACGTCGACAAACGCAAGGCATCCGCCGCCAAAAAGGGCAAAGCCACGGTGGCCCCACCGTCATCACAACAACACCCCAATGTTAACTAAGTCCACAAATCCTAATCCCACTCCAACTGATCTTGAAGAGCTTAAAGGTACACATCTTGGAATGCTCCTTACCGACTATTCCCAACCCCATTCCAAACAACCATTCTCATTTACTATCGCGTACATTACAGTTTACAGAGATGGTGATGACTATATTTACGGATTCTGACAATCGTTTCAACCGCCCGCGACCGCAACTCCACCACCTACTATGAGCATCGTAAAACTGTCACTCCTCGCATTACTCTATGATTCAAGTGAACAAGCCGCTGCAAAGATCATTGGATCCACTGAAACAAAACAAGAAAGAATCGACGGCTGAATCAGATTACAAACCTAGTGTTCCCCATGGCATGCGCAAGCCACTCCGTATGCATTGTAAAGTTTTTCCTCAATGAACTCCATTCAACCTTTTTTGACTGTGTTCTGGAAGAAGTCACCCAGACAATAAAACTGTTCTCCATTGAACCGGTTATATGGGGCAAAATGAAATTGCCTCGTCAAACTGTGTAGTTTGAGGAGACAGAAGGGATCCTCCTTGACTTGGCTGTCACCCTCTCTCCACTTTGCTGTGACCCTCCAGGTCAAAAAGACTCCCCCCATGTCATTCCCTCCGTATTTGAATCTACAAGCCCTGACAGACTTCTTCAAACAACGCTTTGCAGATATCAACGGCAAAGCTGACAATGTGATCACCAAAGTGACATGCCCGAAAATGAGGTGTACACAACAATGAACTCGCATGATCGCACAATTGCCATTCGCAACGTCTTATCATACACGCTATCATCAGTGTTTCGATATGACTAGGCCCTAGACCCTCCACCGCCTCTGTATCATTGTTGGGATTCACAAGCAGAACGATGTGTTCATAAACCCTCTCTCTCGACTTATCTTCTACCTCACTTCTAGCGCCTGTTGTGTTTTTTGTAGTTCACGCAATCGGCTAGACATGTTTCTCACTTATCTGGTAGTTTGACTCCGGTTTTATCCTCACAACTAATGGAAAAGTGATAATGTTTTGGGTTTGCAAGTATACACTGTACGGTTATTCCAATGGGCGAAAACTGAACATGCTATGCGATCACGCAAAAACCACTGCTCACCGCACTGAAATGGGTGCGTACAAGGACAAAACCACCGTAGAAAAGCTAGTGGTGAACGTGAACTCAAAGATCGACATCATTTGCCAAAAGTTCTAGCTCACCTAAATCATCGGCTGCCTTGTGTAATCCCCACACAAACTCTCCTTGACAAAGTGTTCACACAAGTGCTATCAGAGCCTGATTTTTGTTACATATTGTGCAAGTCAGTTAAGCCAAACCGGAGTATTGTAATGGTAACGCGGCCATGCCCTCACTGTGGTACTCTCACCAAGCCGACTGGAATACCGCTCTTCGTTCTACCTCAAGATCGCTACTCAAAAAGAATGTGTCCTTAGCTGCATCGTGTTTCCCTCTTTAATAAGCGGTTACGCTGGTGTCCATTGTATATGTCTCATTCCGTACAGAAGTACACACGTCTATCACATGCTCTTCTTTGCCTCAAATGAATGTTACCAACCATACCCCACAAACCCTGCAATACGTAATATAAGATGGCTTGAAGGTTGTGGATTCCAGAATGATGAAGTTTTGGCCTTATTGGCCAATGATCCCGTTTTGATCCATTATACATTGTCTAATTGGACACTAGGGAACGTTTTCCATTTCTTGACACGGGAGACAAGTTGGAAAATCATTGTACAACATAAGTGGTTTCTACTGATTTCAAGTTGAGAAATAACCAGAAGAACAGGGACAACATAACAACGTCATTGGGTTATGATAACAATGTCAATGCCATGAGCGATAAATCCTTTAAACTGTTGTTCTTTAGATTTTTTGGCCTTGAGTTGGAAGATGATGGTTCTTTGAGTGAATACCCAGAGCCTCAATACAGAAGTCCCACGACTAAACCATGTGTGAGACATGAAGATGGCTTTTAGTAGACGGGATTGGAGAGTTGGATGTGTGGGAAACGAGGTTGTTTCATGATTGTTCATATGCATCTTAATAATCGAAGGATAGTGATTTCTTATGTAGGAGTTGATGTACATGTGTCGTGAGTAAGATGAAATCTCAACTTGCTAGGTGTCATTAGTAAGGATGATGAAACAAGGAAGAGTACTAGTTTGTCCCTGACTTAGTACGCTTTGATGACGACGGAGTTGGTTTTGTTGATGCTCCAATGTTAGTTTTGTCATTGGAGGCCTCCTTATGGAAGGGGGAAGGGGCAAGACCGCATGCCCCATCTCAAAGGGAAATAAGGTGATACTCAAAAGCGATACATGTAAAATGCAGATTAGGAGGATGTGGCCACGACATTACTTTTAAAGGCTTGTTTCCATTATCAATCCTTCGAATTGTGTCCAAAAACACAAAGATAAGGAGGTACATGATTATCTGGTGCGGAGGCTACTGCATATCGGTTTGTATGATGGCTTTGATTGAGCAAGGAGTCATGCCACATCCACATTCTAGAGATATAACATGTCTGTACATTTCCTCTTAGCACGTCATAATGTCATCGAAGGTAGATGTGGACACATGGGTGGAATTTTGTGCGGCGTGGCTGAGCTAGTTGGTTGAAGGAGTGATTCATTGTTCCCCATTAAGGACCATCCTTGTTAGAAGATGGTACAATGAACGGACATGGTCCCTTCGCAATTGCAATGCACCGTGGACATAAGCACAACACCACATGAATTGGTGATGCTGGTGGTGATGTTCAAATGGGGGTAGGGTGCGGCAAGGGGAAAAACAACCATGAACATGCCGCGAGATTAAAGATGATGACTGAAAATCAGGAGAAAACTATGTATGACGAAGATGGCACGCACTTACAAAGATGATGTGCCTGAACCATAGTCACGGATTTGCTTCAGTTATGTCGATTACATAGTGGGCGACTTGGTACAAGTGTTGAACCTCATGCTCAACAGAGGATGGTGACATTAAAGTAATCGGTTCGGTTCCCTATAGGTAGCAAATGCATTAACAAAATGAACATTATATCTTAAACAAGCGTTAGAAACACAGGGCATAAGGGGAAATCATGTCCATGAAGCACTAGAAAGACAAGGCGACGTGGGCCACAGGATATGAGGATGAAGACAACGACATTAATAATCATGACAATGATGACGATGATGATGATGATTATGATAACGTTGTTACTTCTGCAAACGATGCGATGATGACGATGACATCCAATGATGTGGATGAGGAAGAGTATGATGATGAGGTACCAAACCACACATGTTGGCCCAAATGAGATGCATGAATATGATACAGAACGAGACCTAATGTGGGTCATAGGGAGATATTGACATGGATGTGAAGTTGATGTTGTGCCTCATGGATGAAAAGAAAGTGTAGTGATCGAGCGAGATGTTGTGGAATAAAGAATCCCAAAACAAAAAGAAGATTGCCCCATGAAGAAGGTGAATACGAAGCGCCTATGATGCTACGGAAGTGTTGGCATGGTTTAAGTTCACAAGAAGGAGAACTTTCGAAGGAGGAAGCTAGTAGATTGTTGGTGGACGGGTTGAGAGCTTTTGGGCGGAGTGTTCTTGGTGTGATGGAAATTGAAAGTTGTGGCTAGAAGACCAAAGAGGAGAGATGGGAGACTAAGGACACAGTGGTGGACGCAATGCTCAAGTTTTCGGGTGAAGGCAATGGAGCACAAACCTGCCTAGCTCTGTTGCGTGATTGAAATCCGATGCAAGGAAAGTACCCCACTGATCTTTGATTTCATTTTTCCCTCAAAAGTTCCATTCATGTGTTCCATGATTTCGATCACGATTTTTGATATTCTAGTTGTTTAGGTAGTTCCTAGAATTTCGTCCAACAAAAATGTTTCATCTTTGAATTCAACAATTTGTGTCAAGTGCGTGCGCGGTCGAGGATTCATCCTCGTCGAGCGAGCGTTTGAGCATAGTGGATGTGCAGAAATGCCATGCGCCCACTCTCTGAGAGGTCTGACCTGTTATGTGTACACGTCAGACAAACCAAACAACGCGTCAATGAGGTGTGCGATAGCCTACTCCAACTGTGAAATTTTTTATTTCAATTATTTGCTAGTTTCTGGGCTTATAGAATTCGGGAGATGAAGGAATGTTTTATTGAGCCTATTGAAGTATTTATTTAGGTGATACCCAGTCAATTCATAAAAAAAAATCGTTCATGAAAAAATCCAAAGAATTAGAATCAAAATCCAAGATTCTTTAAGGAGGTTAGGGGTGAAGAGACAACACAAGATCAACCATGCTTTTACAGGTGGGTGAGATTTGTGAGGAGGTAGGTGTTCCATCACTGAAACATCTCTGGCTCGAGCATGTCTCCTTTGTGTTTCGATAGTTCCATGTGTAATCGAGACTGTTTTGACGCATGCTAATCACTAGTTTTTCAACATTAAACGAGACTCCTCTTCCCGAAATACACAACTGTTCCGCTAGTATGTACTGATGTACTTATTGGGATGAAGCTCGTGAAGCAGCTTTTAGGCAAAGGTATTTGGCATTAACTTAAGTTAAATCTTCTACTAAAGGCCGTGTTTGACCCACGTCAAGTTGGTGGACCACAAGTGTACTATTGTAACAGTTTTGACGCAAGTTGGATAGTTTTGGATGTTCTTTGGCTACTCGGTTACGACCAGGGGCAAAAATGATCTGCTGGCCAACCTTTTCAACACAGGGTAGTTTTTGTCATGGCTTATTTTGCTTCGTCTAAGACGATAGCAATTGTTAGCAAGGTTTGCTTTGATCGTGACGATTTTGAAATGAGTTCAGCAAGCAATACAACATTTCGCATTTCCCTGTCATGGAGCGTAGTTGGTGGACCACAAGTGTACTATTGTAACAGTTTTGACGCAAGTTGGATAGTTTTGGATGTTCTTTGGCTACTCGGTTACGACCAGGGGCGAAAATGATCTGTTGGCCAGCCTTTTCAACACAGGTTAGTTTTTGCCGTGGCCTATTTTGCTTCGTCTAAGACGATAGCAATTGTTAGCAAGGTTTGCTTCAATCATGACGATTTTGAAATGAGTTCAGCAAGCAATACAACATTTTGCATTTCCCTGTCATGGAGCGTAGTGACTACGTTTTGGCATGATTTGTTAAAGGCCGATGGGGGTGTGCAAGTTGCACCGTAATGAGCTATGCGTGTAAATCACCGCCAATGCCAATCGTCTCCCATCCAGGGAAAAACAGTGAAGATATAATCCACGTGCGCTAACCAGGAAATGTGTACATACACGCGTGGTAACAGATTCGACATCATATATGTGCAAAAAAACGTCATCGTGGCGACCAAACACTATAGCGCGTATTTAGATACTTTATGAGGAAAACAGTGATGATAAGAAAGAATAGTTGGTAGAATAAATCCGCAAATAATACTCGATTGCGATTGCAAAACCCAGAATCTATCCGAATTGTAAGGTTAAAACTCTATGCTTGATTTGAACTCAATGCAAGAAAAATAAAGAAGGTCAATTATGAATGTTACAACAAAGGGCACATTACCTAATAAATGTGCAAAAATACACGTTTCAAATGCCGAGAAGTATAGAATCCTACTGAATGTCTAGATTTGACCCTTCACTAGAAACATGTACAGTTTGGAAAGAGAAAATTTGTGAAAGAATGAAATTTTTATGTAATGATGGGGATAAAAAATTCAAAGTGTTACTTTTTATTTATGAAACTTGATCAACTAATAATATTCTATGTTCAAAGTTTGAAACGATTCATAGTATAACCTCAAGATAACATAGAAGGCTTCTAAATTCTTCAATGACATTAAATAATTTTTCAACACTTTTTTTCATCTTCATTTGAATTTCAAATTCATCTACTCAAATAATTGTTCATATATGCGTGTAATTAATCTTAGATAAATTTTTATGTATTAGTTTATGTGAATAATAACCGTGAATATTTTTTATGAGTAATAAAATGTTATGTGAATATAATGAGTGAATATCATCTTTTTAATATTCATGGAATGTTTATATGAACATTATATATTATGATGAATGCAAACATCTTATGGAACATAAAGCGTGAATATTACATCTACATCTATATTTCAATCCCTATATGTATCTTTATCCATATATGTATGTTTATATCTTTATCTGTATTGTTTTTACTTCAACATGTACATTAACATGTATACACATAAATCTCTATCTATATCTATGAATACCTATTTTATATCTTTACTTATATCTACATATGTATTGATATTCAAACATACATCAATATCTTCATCTATATCTGTATATTTATATTTATTTATATCCATATGTATCTATGTTATTATGCATATTCCTATCTTAATTTATATCTTTATCTACATCTACATGTATATCTACATATGTATTCATATCCATATCCATATCTATATCTTTATCTATATATATCTATATCTATATCTAGATCTAGATCTAGATCTATATCTATATCTATATATATATCTTTATCTATATCTATATCTATATCTATATCTACATCTATTTCTATATCTATATGTATATCTATATCTATATCTATATCTATATCTATATCTATATCTATATCTATATCTATATCTATATCTATATCTATATCTATATCTATATCTATATCTACATCTATTTCTATATCTATATGTATATCTATATCTATATCTATATCTATATCCATATCTATATCTATATCTATATCTATATCTATATCTATATCTATATCTATATCTATATCTATATCTATATCTATATCTATATCTATATCTGTATCTGTATCTGTATTTGTATTTGTATCTGTATCTGTATCTATATCTATATCTGAATCTGTATTTGTATCTGTATCTGTATCTATATTTGCATCTTTATCAATATCTATATCTATATCTGTATATATATCTATATCTATATCTATATCTATATCTATATCTATATCTATATCTATATCTATATCTATATCTCTATCTCTATCTCTATCTCTATCTCTATCTCTATCTATATCTATATCTATATCTATATCCATATCTATGTCTATATCTATATCTATATCTATATCTATATCTACATCTATATCTATATCTATATCTATATCTATGTCTATATCTATATCTATATCTATATCTATATCTATACCTATATCTATATCTATATCTATATCTATATATATAT
>SZWC01024947.1:21008-36202 GCA_023375785.1 Penium margaritaceum | reverse complement strand
AACCAGTTCCCACTACTCCGCAACCAGTTTGCACCACTCCGCAACCAGTTCGTACCACTCCGCAACCAGTTCGCTCCACCCCGCAACCAGTTCACAACACTCCGCAACCAGTTCACACCACTCCGCAACCAGTTCGCAGCACTCCACAACCAGTACGAAGCACTCCGCAACCAGTTCGCACCACTATGCAACCAGTTTGACCACCCCGCTACCAGTTCGTACTACTCCGCAACCAGTTCGCATGACTCCGCAACCCGTTTGCACTACTCCGCAACAAATTCGCACCACTCCACAACCATTTCCCACCACTCCACAACCAGTTCGCACCACTCCGCAACCAGTTCGCACAACTCCGCAATCATTTCGCACCACTCCGCAACCAGTTCGCACCACTCCGCGATCTGTTCGCACCAGTCCGTGACCAGTTCCCACCACTCCGCAACCAGTTCGCACCACTCCGCAACCAGTTCGCACCACTCCCCAACCAGTTCGCACCACTCCGCAAGCAGTTTGCACCACTCCGCAACCAGTTCGCAGCACTCCGCAACCAGTTCGCACCACTCCGCAACCAGTTCGTACCACTCCGCAACCAGTTCGCACCACTCCACAACCAGTTCGCACTACTCCGCAACCAGTTCGCCCCACTCCGCAACCAGTTTGCACCACTCCGCGACCAGTTCGTACCACTCCGCAACCAGTTCGCACCACTCCACAACCAGTTCGCACTACTCCGCAACCAGTTCGCCCCACTCCGCAACCAGTTTGCACCACTCCGCGACCAGTTCGTACCACTCCGCAACCAGTTCGCACCACTCCACAACCAGTTCGCACTACTCCGCAACCAGTTCGCCCCACTCCGCAACCAGTTTGCACCACTCCGCGACCAGTTCGTACCACTCCGCAACCAGTTCGCACCACTCCACAACCAGTTCGCACTACTCCGCAACCAGTTCGCCCCACTCCGCAACCAGTTTGCACCACTCCGCGACCAGTTCGTACCACTCCGCAACCAGTTCGCACCACTCCACAACCAGTTCGCACTACTCCGCAACCAGTTCGCCCCACTCCGCAACCAGTTTGCACCACTCCGCGACCAGTTCGTACCACTCCGCAACCAGTTCGCACCACTCCACAACCAGTTCGCACTACTCCGCAACCAGTTCGCCCCACTCCGCAACCAGTTTGCACCACTCCGCGACCAGTTCGTACCACTCCGCAACCAGTTCGCACCACTCCACAACCAGTTCGCACTACTCCGCAACCAGTTCGCCCCACTCCGCAACCAGTTTGCACCACTCCGCGACCAGTTCGTACCACTCCGCAACCAGTTCGCACCACTCCACAACCAGTTCGCACTACTCCGCAACCAGTTCGCCCCACTCCGCAACCAGTTTGCACCACTCCGCGACCAGTTCGTACCACTCCGCAACCAGTTCGCACCACTCCACAACCAGTTCGCACTACTCCGCAACCAGTTCGCCCCACTCCGCAACCAGTTTGCACCACTCCGCGACCAGTTCGTACCACTCCGCAACCAGTTCGCACCACTCCACAACCAGTTCGCACTACTCCGCAACCAGTTCGCCCCACTCCGCAACCAGTTTGCACCACTCCGCGACCAGTTCGTACCACTCCGCAACCAGTTCGCACCACTCCACAACCAGTTCGCACTACTCCGCAACCAGTTCGCCCCACTCCGCAACCAGTTTGCACCACTCCGCGACCAGTTCGTACCACTCCGCAACCAGTTCGCACCACTCCACAACCAGTTCGCACTACTCCGCAACCAGTTCGCCCCACTCCGCAACCAGTTTGCACCACTCCGCGACCAGTTCGTACCACTCCGCAACCAGTTCGCACCACTCCACAACCAGTTCGCACTACTCCGCAACCAGTTCGCCCCACTCCGCAACCAGTTTGCACCACTCCGCGACCAGTTCGTACCACTCCGCAACCAGTTCGCACCACTCCACAACCAGTTCGCACTACTCCGCAACCAGTTCGCCCCACTCCGCAACCAGTTTGCACCACTCCGCGACCAGTTCGTACCACTCCGCAACCAGTTCGCACCACTCCACAACCAGTTCGCACTACTCCGCAACCAGTTCGCCCCACTCCGCAACCAGTTTGCACCACTCCGCGACCAGTTCGTACCACTCCGCAACCAGTTCGCACCACTCCACAACCAGTTCGCACTACTCCGCAACCAGTTCGCCCCACTCCGCAACCAGTTTGCACCACTCCGCGACCAGTTCGTACCACTCCGCAACCAGTTCGCACCACTCCACAACCAGTTCGCACTACTCCGCAACCAGTTCGCCCCACTCCGCAACCAGTTCGCACCACTCTGCAACCAGTTCGCAGGACTCCGCAACCAGTTTGCACCTCTCCGCAACCAGTTCGCACCTCTCTGCAACCAGTTCGCACCTCTCCGCAACCCGTTCGCACCACTCCTCAACCAGTTTGCACCACTCCGCAAGACGTTCGGACCACTCCGCAACCAGTTCGTACCATTCCGCAGCCAGTTCGCACCACTCCGCAACCAGTTCGCAGCACTCCGCAACCAGTTCGCACCACTCCGCAGCCAGTTCGCATCCCTCCGCAACTAGTTTGCACAACTCCGCAACCAGTTGGCACCACTCCGCAACCAGTTCGCACCACTCCGCAACCAGTTCGTACCATTCCGCAGCCAGTTCGCACCACTCCGCAACCAGTTCGCAAAACTCGGCAACCAGTTCGCACCACTCCGTAACCAGTTCCCACCTCTCTGCAACCAGTTCACACCACTCCACAACCAGTTCACAGCACTCCGCAACCCGTTTGCACCACTCCGCAACCAGTTTGCACCACTCAGCGACCAGTTCGCACCACTCCGCAAAATTCGCACCACTCCGCAACCAGTTCCCACTACTCTGCAACTGGTTCGCACCACTCCGCAACCAGTTTGACCACTCCGCAACCAGTTCACACCACTCCGCAACCATTTCCCACTACTCCGAACCAGTTTGCACCACTCCGCAACCAGTTCGTACCACTTCGCAACCAGTTCGCTCCACCCCGCAACCAGTTCACAACACTCCGCAACCAGGTCACACCACTCTGCAGCCAGTTCACACCACTCCGCAACCAGTTCGTAGCACTCCCCAACCAATACGAACCACTCCGCAAGCAGTTCGCACCACTATGCAACCAGTTTGACCACCCCGCAACCAGTTCGTACCATTCCGCAACCAGTTTGTACCACTCCACAACCCGTTTGTACCACTCCGCAACCAATTTGCACCACTCCACAACCATTTCGCACCACTCCGCAACCAGTTCGCACCACTCCGCAACCAGTTCGCACAACTCCGCAACCATTTTGCACCACTCCAAAACCAGTTCGCACCACTCCATAGCCAGTTCGCACCACTCCCCAACCAGTTCGCACCACTCCGCAACCAGTTCGCACCACTCCACAACCAGTTCGCACCACTCCGCAACCAGTTCACACCACTCCGTAACCCGTTCGCACCACTCCGCGACCAGTTCGCACCACTCAGCGACCAGTTCGCACCACTCCGCAACCATTTTGCACCACTCCAAAACCAGTTCGCACCACTCCATAGCCAGTTCGCACCACTCCGCAACCGGTTCATACCACTCCGCTACCAGTTTGCACCACTCCGCAACCAGTTCACACCACTCCGTAACCCGTTCGCACCACTCCGCGACCAGTTCGCACCACTCAGCGACCAGTTCGCACCACTCCGCAACCATTTTGCACCACTCCAAAACCAGTTCGCACCACTCCATAGCCAGTTCGCACCACTCCGCAACCGGTTCATACCACTCCGCTACCAGTTTGCACCACTCCGCAACCAGTTCACACCACTCCGTAACCCGTTCGCACCACTCCGCGACCAGTTCGCACCACTCAGCGACCAGTTCGCACCACTCCGCAACCATTTTGCACCACTCCAAAACCAGTTCGCACCACTCCATAGCCAGTTCGCACCACTCCGCAACCGGTTCATACCACTCCGCTACCAGTTTGCACCACTCCGCAACCAGTTCACACCACTCCGTAACCCGTTCGCACCACTCCGCGACCAGTTCGCACCACTCAGCGACCAGTTCGCACCACTCCGCAACCATTTTGCACCACTCCAAAACCAGTTCGCACCACTCCATAGCCAGTTCGCACCACTCCGCAACCGGTTCATACCACTCCGCTACCAGTTTGCACCACTCCGCAACCAGTTCACACCACTCCGTAACCCGTTCGCACCACTCCGCGACCAGTTCGCACCACTCAGCGACCAGTTCGCACCACTCCGCAACCATTTTGCACCACTCCAAAACCAGTTCGCACCACTCCATAGCCAGTTCGCACCACTCCGCAACCGGTTCATACCACTCCGCTACCAGTTTGCACCACTCCGCAACCAGTTCACACCACTCCGTAACCCGTTCGCACCACTCCGCGACCAGTTCGCACCACTCAGCGACCAGTTCGCACCACTCCGCAACCATTTTGCACCACTCCAAAACCAGTTCGCACCACTCCATAGCCAGTTCGCACCACTCCGCAACCGGTTCATACCACTCCGCTACCAGTTTGCACCACTCCGCAACCAGTTCGTACCACTCTCCAACCAGTTCCCACCTCTCCGCAACCAGTTCAAACCACTCCACGACCAGTTCGCACCACTCCGCGACTAGTTCGCACCACTCCGCGACCAGTTCGCACCACTCAGCGACCAGTTCGCACCGCTCCGCAACCAGTTCCCACCACACTGCAACCAGTTTGCACCACTCCACAACACGTTCGCTCTACTCCGCAACCAGTGCGAACCACTCTGCAACCAGTTCCCACCACTCCGCAACCAGTTCGCACCACCCCGCAACCAATTCACACCACTCGGTAACCAGTTCGCACCACTCCGCAGCCAGTTCGCACCACTCCGTAACCAGTTTGACCACTCCGCAACCAGTTTGCAGCACTTCGCAGCCAGTTCACGACTCCACCACCAGTTTACACCACTCCGCAACCATTTCGCACCACTCCGCAACAAGTTCGCACCACTCCGCAGCCAGTTCGCACCACTCCGCGACCAGTTCGCACCACTTCGCAACCGGTTTGCAAAAATACCACAACCAATTCGCAGCACTCCGCAACCAGTTCGCACCACTCGGAAGCCAGTTCGCACCACCCCACAGCCAGTTGGCACCACTTCGCACCCAGTTCGCACCACTCCGCAACCGGTTCGCACCACTCCGCAACCAGTTCGCACCACTCCACAACCAGTTTGCACCCCTTCGCAACCCGTTCGCACCACTCCGCAACCTGTGCGCACCACTCCGCAACCAGCTCGTACCACTTCGTGACCAGTTCGCACCCCTTCGCAACCCGTTCGCACCACTCTGCAACCCGTTCGCACCACTCCGCAACCAGTTCGCACCACTCTGTGACCAGTTCGCTCCACTCCGCGACCAGTTTGCAGCACTCCGCGACCAGTTCGCACCACTCAGCGGCCAGTTCGCACAACTCTGCAACCAGTTCGCACCACTCCGCAACCAGTTCGCACCACTCCGCACCCAGTTCGCACCACTCCGCAACCAGTTCGCACCACTCTGCAACCAGTACGAACCACTCCACAACCAGTTCGCAGCACCCCGCAACCTGTTTGCACAACTCCGCAACCAGTTCGCACCACTCCGCAACCAATTCCACCACTCCACAACCAATACGCACCACTCCGCAACCAGTTCGCACCACTCCGCAACCAGTTCGCACCACTCCGCAACCAGTTCGCACAACTCGGCAGCCAGTTCGCACCACTCCACAGCCAGTTCGCACCACTCCGCAACCAGTTTACACCACTCCGCAACCAGTACGAACCACTCCGCAACAAGTTCGCACCACAATGTAACCAGTTAGCACCACTCCCCAACCAGTTCGCACCACTCCACAACCAGTTCGCACCACTCTGCAACCAGTTTGCACCACTCCGCAACCCGTTCACACCACTCCGATACCAGTTCGCACCACTCCACAACCAGTTGGCACCACTCCGCAACCAATTCGCACCACTCTGCGACCAGTTCGCACCAACCCGGGACCAGTTCGCACCACTCAGCGACCAGTTCGCACCACTCCGCAACCAGTTCCCACCACTCTGCAACCAGTTTGCACCACTCCACAACGAGTTCGCACCACTCTGCAACCCGTTTGACCACTCCGCAACCAGTTCGCACCACTCCGCAACCTGTTCGCACCACTCCGCAACCAGTTCACACCTCTCCGCAACCTGTTCGCACCACTCCGCAACCAGTTCACACCTCTCCGCAACCTGTTCGCACCACTCCGCAACCAGTTCACACCTCTCCGCAACCTGTTCGCACCACTCCGCAACCAGTTCACACCTCTCCGCAACCTGTTCGCACCACTCCGCAACCAGTTCACACCTCTCCGCAACCTGTTCGCACCACTCCGCAACCAGTTCACACCTCTCCGCAACCTGTTCGCACCACTCCGCAACCAGTTCACACCTCTCCGCAACCTGTTCGCACCACTCCGCAACCAGTTCACACCTCTCCGCAACCTGTTCGCACCACTCCGCAACCAGTTCACACCTCTCCGCAACCTGTTCGCACCACTCCGCAACCAGTTCACACCTCTCCGCAACCTGTTCGCACCACTCCGCAACCAGTTCACACCTCTCCGCAACCTGTTCGCACCACTCCGCAACCAGTTCACACCTCTCCGCAACCTGTTCGCACCACTCCGCAACCAGTTCACACCTCTCCGCAACCTGTTCGCACCACTCCGCAACCAGTTCACACCTCTCCGCAACCTGTTCGCACCACTCCGCAACCAGTTCACACCTCTCCGCAACCTGTTCGCACCACTCCGCAACCAGTTCACACCTCTCCGCAACCTGTTCGCACCACTCCGCAACCAGTTCACACCTCTCCGCAACCTGTTCGCACCACTCCGCAACCAGTTCACACCTCTCCGCAACCTGTTCGTACCACTCCGCAACCAGTTCACACCACTCCGCAACCCGTTCGCACCACTCCGCAACCGGTTCGCAGCACTCCGCGACCAGTTCGCACCAGTCCGCGACTAGTTTGCACGACTCTGCGACCAGTTCGTACCACTCCTCAACCAGTTCGCACCACTCCAAAACCAGTT
Organism: Penium margaritaceum; assembly: GCA_023375785.1. Lineage (NCBI taxonomy): Eukaryota > Viridiplantae > Streptophyta > Zygnematophyceae > Desmidiales > Peniaceae > Penium > Penium margaritaceum. The sequence goes on along the minus strand of SZWC01024947.1, from coordinate 29,022 downwards.
CCCACCACTCCGCAACCAGTTCGCACCACTCCCCAACCAGTTTGCACCACTACCCAACCAGTTCGCACCACTCCGCAACCGGTTCGCACCACCCTGCAACCAGTTCGCACCACTCCGCTACCAGTTCTCACCACCCCGCAACCAGTTCGCACCATTCCGCAACCAGTTCGCACAACTCCGCAACTAGTTCCCACAAGTCCGCAACCACTTGGCACCACTCCGCAACTTGTTCGCACCACTCCGCAACCAGTTCGCACTACTCCGCAACCAGTTCGCACCACTCTGCAACTAGTTCGCACCACTCCACAACCAGTTTGCACCAGTCCACAACCAGTTTAGACCACTCCGCAACCAGTTCGCAACACTCCGAAACCAGTTCGCACCACTCCGCAACCAGTTCGCAACACTCCGCTGCCAGTTCGCACTACTCTGCAACCAGTACGCACCACTCCGCAACCAGTTCGCACCACTCCACAACCAGTTTAGACCACTCCGCAACCAGTTCGCGCCACTCTGCAACCAGTTTGACCACCCCGCAACCAGTTCGCACCATTCCGCAACCAGATCGCACCACTCCGCTACCAGTTCGCACCTCTCCGCAACCAGTTCGCACCAGTCGGCAACCAGTTCGCACCACTCCTAAACCAGTTCGCACCACTACGCATCCAGTTCGTACCACTCCGCAACCAGTTTGCACCAGTCCACAACCAGTTTAGACCACTCCGCAACCAGTTCGCGCCACTCTGCAACCAGTTTGACCACCCCGCAACCAGTTCGCACCATTCCGCAACCAGATCGCACCACTCCGCTACCAGTTCGCACCTCTCCGCAACCAGTTCGCACCAGTCGGCAACCAGTTCGCACCACTCCTAAACCAGTTCGCACCACTACGCATCCAGTTCGTACCACTCCGCAACCAGTTTGCACCAGTCCACAACCAGTTTAGACCACTCCGCAACCAGTTCGCGCCACTCTGCAACCAGTTTGACCACCCCGCAACCAGTTCGCACCATTCCGCAACCAGATCGCACCACTCCGCTACCAGTTCGCACCTCTCCGCAACCAGTTCGCACCAGTCGGCAACCAGTTCGCACCACTCCTAAACCAGTTCGCACCACTACGCATCCAGTTCGTACCACTCCGCAACCAGTTTGCACCAGTCCACAACCAGTTTAGACCACTCCGCAACCAGTTCGCGCCACTCTGCAACCAGTTTGACCACCCCGCAACCAGTTCGCACCATTCCGCAACCAGATCGCACCACTCCGCTACCAGTTCGCACCTCTCCGCAACCAGTTCGCACCAGTCGGCAACCAGTTCGCACCACTCCTAAACCAGTTCGCACCACTACGCATCCAGTTCGTACCACTCCGCAACCAGTTTGCACCAGTCCACAACCAGTTTAGACCACTCCGCAACCAGTTCGCGCCACTCTGCAACCAGTTTGACCACCCCGCAACCAGTTCGCACCATTCCGCAACCAGATCGCACCACTCCGCTACCAGTTCGCACCTCTCCGCAACCAGTTCGCACCAGTCGGCAACCAGTTCGCACCACTCCTAAACCAGTTCGCACCACTACGCATCCAGTTCGTACCACTCCGCAACCAGTTTGCACCAGTCCACAACCAGTTTAGACCACTCCGCAACCAGTTCGCGCCACTCTGCAACCAGTTTGACCACCCCGCAACCAGTTCGCACCATTCCGCAACCAGATCGCACCACTCCGCTACCAGTTCGCACCTCTCCGCAACCAGTTCGCACCAGTCGGCAACCAGTTCGCACCACTCCTAAACCAGTTCGCACCACTACGCATCCAGTTCGTACCACTCCGCAACCAGTTTGCACCAGTCCACAACCAGTTTAGACCACTCCGCAACCAGTTCGCGCCACTCTGCAACCAGTTTGACCACCCCGCAACCAGTTCGCACCATTCCGCAACCAGATCGCACCACTCCGCTACCAGTTCGCACCTCTCCGCAACCAGTTCGCACCAGTCGGCAACCAGTTCGCACCACTCCTAAACCAGTTCGCACCACTACGCATCCAGTTCGTACCACTCCGCAACCAGTTTGCACCAGTCCACAACCAGTTTAGACCACTCCGCAACCAGTTCGCGCCACTCTGCAACCAGTTTGACCACCCCGCAACCAGTTCGCACCATTCCGCAACCAGATCGCACCACTCCGCTACCAGTTCGCACCTCTCCGCAACCAGTTCGCACCAGTCGGCAACCAGTTCGCACCACTCCTAAACCAGTTCGCACCACTACGCATCCAGTTCGTACCACTCCGCAACCAGTTTGCACCAGTCCACAACCAGTTTAGACCACTCCGCAACCAGTTCGCGCCACTCTGCAACCAGTTTGACCACCCCGCAACCAGTTCGCACCATTCCGCAACCAAATCGCACCACACCGCTGCCAGTTCGCACTACTCTGCAACCAGTTCGCACTACTCCACAACCAGTTCGCACCACTGCGCAACCAGTTCGCACCACTCCACAGCCAGTTTGCACCACTCCGCAACCAGTTCACACCTCTCTGCAACCAGTTCGCACAACTCTGTGACCAGTTCGCACCACTCCGCGACCACTTCGCACCACTCTGGGACCAGTTCGCACCACTCCTCAACCAGTTCCCAGCACTCCACAGCCAGTTCGCATCACTCCGCAACCAGGTCTCACCACTCCGCAACCAGTTCGCACCACTCCACAACCAGTTCGGACAACTCCACAACCAGTTGGCACCACTCCGCAACCAGTTTGCACCACTCCGCAACCAGTTCACACCTCTCCGCAACCTGTTCGTACCACTCCGCAACCAGTTCACACAATCCGCAACCCGTCCGCACCACTCCGCCACCAGTTTGCACCAGTCCGCGACCAGTTGGCACCTCTCTGCAACCAGTTCGCATCACTCCGCAACCCGGTCGCACCACTCCACAACCAGTTCGCACCACTCCACAACCAGTTCGCACCATTCCTCGACCAGTTCGCACCACTCCACAACCAGTTCACACCACTCGGCAACCAGTTCACACGACTCCGCTACCAGTTCTCACCACTCCGCAACCAATTCGCACCACTCCGCACCCAGTTCGCACCACTCCACAACCAGTTTGCACCACTCCGCAGCCAGTTCGCACCACTCCGCAACCAGTTTGCACAACTCCGCAACCAGTTCGCACCACTCCGCAACCAGTTCGCATCACTCCGCAACCAGTTCGCAACACTCTGCAACCAGTTCGCACCACTCTGCAACCAGTTCCCACCACTCTGCAACCAGTTCACACCACTCCGCAACCAGTTCGCAGCACTCCGCAACCAGTTCGAACAACTCCGCGACCAGTACGAACCACTCCGCAACCAGTTCGCACCACTCCGCGACCAGTTTGCACGACTCCGCAAAATTCGCACCACTCAACAACCAGTTCCCACCACTCTGCAACCAGTTCGCACTACTCCACAACCAGTTCGCACCACTCCGCAACCAGTTCGCACCACTCTGCAACCAATTCGCACCACCCGCGCAACCAGTTCACACAACTCCGCAACCAGTTCGCACCACCCGCGCAACCAGTTCACACCACTCCGCAACCAGGTCACACCACTCCGCAGCCAGTTCCCAGTACTCCGCAACCAGTTGGCACCACTCCGCAACCAGTACGAACCACTCCGCAACCACTTCGCACCACTATGCAACCAGTTTGACCACCCCGCAACCAGGTCGCACCACTCCGCAAGCAGTTCGCACCACTCCGCAGCCCGTTTGCACCACTCGACAACCAGTTCCCACCACTTGTAACCAGTTTGCTCCACCCCGCAACCAGTTCGCACGACTCCGCAACCAGTTCGCACCACTCCGCAACCAGTTCCCACCACTCCACAACCAGTTCGCACCACTCCGCAACCAGTGCGTACCACTCGGCAACTAGTTTGCACCACTCCGCAACCGGTTCGCACCACTCCGCAACCAGGTCGCACCACTCCCCAACCAGTTCGCACCACTCCGCAGCCAGTTCCCACCACTCCGCAACCAGTTCGCACCACTCCGCAACCATTTTGCACCACTCTGCAACCAGTTCGCACCACTCTGCAACCATTTCACACCACTCCGCAACGAGTTCGCACCACTCCGCAACCAGTTCGCACCACCCCGCAACCAGTTTGCACCACTCCGCAGCCAGTTCGCACCACTCTGCAACCAGTTCACACCACTCCGTAACCCGTTCGCACCACTCCGCGACCAGTTCGCACCACTCCGCAACCAGTTCACACCACTCCGTAACCCGTTCGCACCACTCCGCGACCAGTTCGCACCACTCCGCAACCAGTTCACACCACTCCGTAACCCGTTCGCACCACTCCGCGACCAGTTCGCACCACTCCGCAACCAGTTCACACCACTCCGTAACCCGTTCGCACCACTCCGCGACCAGTTCGCACCACTCCGCAACCAGTTCACACCACTCCGTAACCCGTTCGCACCACTCCGCGACCAGTTCGCACCACTCCGCAACCAGTTCACACCACTCCGTAACCCGTTCGCACCACTCCGCGACCAGTTCGCACCACTCCGCAACCAGTTCACACCACTCCGTAACCCGTTCGCACCACTCCGCGACCAGTTCGCACCACTCCGCAACCAGTTCACACCACTCCGTAACCCGTTCGCACCACTCCGCGACCAGTTCGCACCACTCCGCAACCAGTTCACACCACTCCGTAACCCGTTCGCACCACTCCGCGACCAGTTCGCACCACTCCGCAACCAGTTCACACCACTCCGTAACCCGTTCGCACCACTCCGCGACCAGTTCGCACCACTCCGCAACCAGTTCACACCACTCCGCAACGAGTTCGTACCACTCCGCAACCAGTTCGCACCACCCCGCAACCAGTTCGCACCACTCCGCAACCAGTTCACACCACTCCGCAGCCAGTTAGCATCACTCTGCAACCAGTTCGCACCACTCCGTAACCAGTAAGAACCACTCCGCAACCAGTTCGCACCACTATGCAACCAGTTTGACCACCCCGCAACCAGTTCGCACCACTCCGAAACCAGTTCCTACCACTCCGCAACCCGTTTGCAGCACTCCGCAACCAGTTCACACCACTCCGCAACCAGGTTGCACCACTCTGCAGCCAATACCCACGACTCCGCAACCAGTTTGCACCACTCCGCAACCATTTCACACCACTCCGCAACACGTTCGCACCACTCTACAACCACTTCGCACCACTCCGCATCCAGTTCGCACCACTCCGCAACCAGTTCACACCACTCCGTAACCCGTTCGCACCACTCCGCGACCAGTTCGCACCAGTCCGCGGCCAGTTCGCACCACTCCGTGACCAGTTCGCACCACTCCGCAACCAGTTCGCACCACTCCACAACCAGTTTGCACCAGTCCCCAACCAGTTCGAACCACTCCGCAACCAGGTCGCACCACTCCGCAACCAGTTCGCACCACTCCGCACCCAGTTCGCACCACTCCGCAACCAGTTTGCACCACTCCATAACCAGTTCGCACCACTCCGCAACCAGTTCCCACCACTAGGCAACCAGTTCACACCACTCTGCAACCAGTTCGCAGCATTCCGCAACGAGTTCGCACCCCTTTGCAAACCATTCGCACCACTTCGTAACCCGAACGCACCACTCCGCAACCTGTTTGAACCACTCCGCAACCAGTTCGCACCACTCCGTGACCAGTTCACACCACTCCGCAACCAGTTCCCACCACTCTGCAACCAGTTCCCACCAGTCTGCAACCACTTCGCACCACTCCGCAACCAGTTCCCACCACTCTGCAACCACTTCGCACCACTCAGCAACGAGTTCGCACCACTCCGCAACCACTTTGAGCACTCCGGAACCAGTTCACACCACTCTGCAAGCGATTCCCACTACTCCGCAACCAGTTTGCACCACTCCGCAACCAGTTCGCACCAGTCCGCAACCATTTCGCACCACCCCGCAACCAGTTCACACCACTCCGCAACCAGTTCGCACCACTCCGCAACCAGTTCGCACCACTCCACAACCAGTACGAACCACTCCGCAACCAGTTCGCACCACTATGCAACCAGTTTGACCACCCCGCAACTAGTTCGCACCACTCTGCAACCAGTTTGCACCACTCCGCAACCAGTTCGCACCACTCCGCAGCCAGTTTGCACCACTCAGCAACCAGTTAATACCACTCCGTAACCCTTTCACACCACTCCGCGACCAGTTCGCACCAGTCAGCAGGCAGTTCGCACCACTCTATCACCAGTTTGACCACTCCGCAACCAGTTCCCACTACTCCGCAACCAGTTTGCACCACTCCGCAACCCGTTTGCACCACTCCGCAACCAGTTCGCACCATTCCGCAACCAATTCTCACCACTCCGCAACCAGTTCGCTCCACTCCGCAACCAGTTTGCACAACTCCGCAACCAGTTCATACCACTCCGCAACCAGTTCACACCACTCCGCAACCAGTTTGTACCACTCCGCAACCAGTTCGCACCACTCCGCAGCCAGTTTGCACCACTCAGCAACCAGTTAATACCACTCCGTAACCCTTTCACACCACTCCGCGACCAGTTCGCACCAGTCAGCAGGCAGTTCGCACCACTCTATCACCAGTTTGACCACTCCGCAACCAGTTCCCACTACTCCGCAACCAGTTTGCACCACTCCGCAACCCGTTTGCACCACTCCGCAACCAGTTCGCACCATTCCGCAACCAATTCTCACCACTCCGCAACCAGTTCGCTCCACTCCGCAACCAGTTTGCACAACTCCGCAACCAGTTCATACCACTCCGCAACCAGTTCACACCACTCCGCAACCAGTTTGTACCACTCCGCAACCAGTTCGCACCACTCCGCAGCCAGTTTGCACCACTCAGCAACCAGTTAATACCACTCCGTAACCCTTTCACACCACTCCGCGACCAGTTCGCACCAGTCAGCAGGCAGTTCGCACCACTCTATCACCAGTTTGACCACTCCGCAACCAGTTCCCACTACTCCGCAACCAGTTTGCACCACTCCGCAACCCGTTTGCACCACTCCGCAACCAGTTCGCACCATTCCGCAACCAATTCTCACCACTCCGCAACCAGTTCGCTCCACTCCGCAACCAGTTTGCACAACTCCGCAACCAGTTCATACCACTCCGCAACCAGTTCACACCACTCCGCAACCAGTTTGTACCACTCCGCAACCAGTTCGCACCACTCCGTAACCAGTTCGCACCACTCCGCAATCAGTTCGCACCACTCCGCAACACATTCGCACCACCCCGCAACCAGTTTGCACCACTCCGCAGCCAGTTTGCACCACTCAGCAACCAGTTAACACCACTCCGTAACCCTTTCACACCACTCCGCGACCAGTTCGCACCAGTCAGCAGGCAGTTCGCACCACTCTATCACCAGTTCGCACCACTCCGCAACCAGTTCGCACCACTCTGCAACCAGTTCGCACCACTCACCAACCAGTTCGCACCACTTTGCAGCTAGTTCGCACCACTCTGTTACCCGTTCGCACCACTCTGCAACCAGTTTGCACCACTCCGCAACCAGTTCGCACCACGCCGCAACCAGTTCTCACCACTCCGCATCCAGTTTGAACCACTCCGCGACCAGTTCGTACCACTCCGCGACCAGTTCGCACCACTCCGCTACCAGTTTGCACCACACCGCAAAAATTGCAGCACTTCGCAACCAGTTCCCACTACTCTGCAACCAGTTCGCACCACTCCGCAACCAGTTTGACCACTCCGCAACCAGTTCCCACTACTCCGCAACCAGTTTGCACCACTCGGCAACCAGTTCGTACCACTCCGTAACCAGTTCGCTCCACCCCGCAACCAGTTCACAACACTCCGCAACCAGTCCACACCACTCCGTAGCCAGTTCACACCACTCCACAACCAGTTCACAGCACTCCAGAACCAGTACGAACCACTCCGCAACCAGTTCGGACCACTTTGCAACCAGTTTGACCACCCCGCA
>SZWC01024947.1:5148-16918 GCA_023375785.1 Penium margaritaceum | reverse complement strand
CCATTTCACACCACTCCGTAACCAGTTCGCACCACTCCGCAACCAGTTCGCACCACTCCGCAACCAGTTCCCACCACTCCGCAACAAGTTCGCACCACCCCGCAGCCTGTTTGCACCACTCCGCAGCCAGTTCGCACCACTCCGCAACCAGTTCACACCACTCCGTAACCCGTTCGCACCACTCCGCGACCAGTTCGCACCAGTCAGCGGCCAGTTCGCACCACTCCGCAACCCGTTCGCACCACTCTGCAACCAGTTCGCACCACTCCCCAACCAGTTCCCACCACTCTGCAGCTAGTTCGCACCACTCTGCTACTCGTTCGCACCACTCTGCAACCAGTTCGCACCACTCCACAACCAGTTCGCACCACTCTGCTACCCGTTTGCACCACTCCGCAACAAGTTCGTCCCACTCCACAAACATTTCGCACCACTCCACAACCAGTTCGCACCACTCCACAACCAGTTCGCACAACTCCGCAACCATTTCGCACCACTCCGCAACCAGTTCGCACCACTCCGCGACCTGTTCGCACCAGTCCGTGACCAGTTCCCACCACTCCGCAACTTGTTCGCACCACTCCGCAACCAGTTCGTACCACTCCCCAACCAGTTCGCACCACTCCGCAACCAGTTCGCACCACTCTGCAACCAGTTCGCACCACTCCCCAACCAGTTCCCACCACTCCGCAGCTAGTTCGCACCACTCTGCGACCCGTTCGCACCACTCTGCAACCAGTTCGCACCACTCCCCAACCAGTTCCCACCACTCCGCAGCTAGTTCGCACCACTCTGCGACCCGTTCGCACCACTCTGCAACCAGTTCGCACCACTCCCCAACCAGTTCCCACCACTCCGCAGCTAGTTCGCACCACTCTGCGACCCGTTCGCACCACTCTGCAACCAGTTCGCACCACTCCCCAACCAGTTCCCACCACTCCGCAGCTAGTTCGCACCACTCTGCGACCCGTTCGCACCACTCTGCAACCAGTTCGCACCACTCCCCAACCAGTTCCCACCACTCCGCAGCTAGTTCGCACCACTCTGCGACCCGTTCGCACCACTCTGCAACCAGTTCGCACCACTCCCCAACCAGTTCCCACCACTCCGCAGCTAGTTCGCACCACTCTGCGACCCGTTCGCACCACTCTGCAACCAGTTCGCACCACTCCCCAACCAGTTCCCACCACTCCGCAGCTAGTTCGCACCACTCTGCGACCCGTTCGCACCACTCTGCAACCAGTTCGCACCACTCCCCAACCAGTTCCCACCACTCCGCAGCTAGTTCGCACCACTCTGCGACCCGTTCGCACCACTCTGCAACCAGTTCGCACCACTCCCCAACCAGTTCCCACCACTCCGCAGCTAGTTCGCACCACTCTGCGACCCGTTCGCACCACTCTGCAACCAGTTCGCACCACTCCCCAACCAGTTCCCACCACTCCGCAGCTAGTTCGCACCACTCTGCGACCCGTTCGCACCACTCTGCAACCAGTTCGCACCACTCCCCAACCAGTTCCCACCACTCCGCAGCTAGTTCGCACCACTCTGCTACCCGTTCGCACCACTCCGCAACAAGTTCGTCCCACTCCGCAACCAGTTCGCACCACTCCGCAACTGGTTCATACCACTCCGCTACCAGTTTGCACCACTCCGTAACCAGTTCGCACCGCTCCGCAACCAGTTCGCACCACTCCGCAACCAGGTCGCACCTCTCCGCAACCAGTTCGCACCACTCCGCAGCCAGTTCGCATCCCTCCGCAACCAGTTCGCACAACTCCGCAACCAGTTGGCACCACTCCGCAACCAGTTCGCACCACTCCACAACCAGTTCGCACCATTCCGCAGCCAGTTCGCACCACTCCCCAACCCGTTCGCAACACTCCGCAACCAGTTCGCACCACTCCGTAACCAGTTCCCACCTCTCTGCAACCAGTTCACACCACTCCACAACCAGTTCGCAGCACTGGGCAACCCGTTTGCACCACTCCGCAACCAGTTTGCACCACTCCGCGACCAGTTCGCACCACTCCGCAAAATTCGCACCACTCCGCAACCAGTTCCCACTACTCTGCAACCAGTTCGCACCACTCGGCAACCAGTTTGACCACTCCGCAACCAGTTCACACCACTCCGCAACCAGTTCCCACTACTCCGAACCAGTTTGCACCACTCCGCAACCAGTTCGTACCACTCCGCAACCAGTTTGCACCACTCCGCAACCAGTTTGGACCACTCCGCAACAAGTGCGCACCACTCCGCAACCAGTTCGCACCACTCCGCGACCAGTTCGCACCACTCCGCAAAATTCGCACCACTCCGCAACCAGTTCCCACTACTCCGAACCAGTTTGCACCACTCCGCAACCAGTTTGGACCACTCCGCAACAAGTGCGCACCACTCCGCAACCAGTTCGCACCACTCCGCGACCAGTTCGCACCACTCCGCAAAATTCGCACCACTCCGCAACCAGTTCCCACTACTCTCCAACCAGTTCGCACCACTCGGCAACCAGTTTGACCACTCCGCAACCAGTTCACACCACTCCGCAACCAGTTCCCACTACTCCGAACCAGTTTGCACCACTCCGCAACCAGTTCGTACCACTCCGCAACCAGTTCGCTCCACCCCGCAACCAGTTCACAACACTCCGCAACCAGGTCACACCACTCTGCAGCCAGTTCACACCACTCCGCAACCAGTTTGCAGCACTCCCCAACCAGTACGAACCACTCCGCAACCAGTTCGCACCACTATGCAACCAGTTTGACCACCCCGCAACCAGTTCGTACCACTCCGCAACCAGTTTGCACCACTCCACAACCCGTTTGCACCACTCCGCAACCAATTCGCACCACTCCACAACCATTTCGCACCACTCCGCAACCATTTCGCACCACTCCGCAACCAGTTTGCACAACTCCGCAACCATTTCGCACAACTCCGCAACCAGTTTGCACCACTCCGCGACCAGTTCGCACCAATCCGTGACCAGTTCGCACCACTCCGCAACCAGTTCGCATCACTCCGTAACCAGTTCGCACCACTCCGCAACCAGTTCGCACCCCTCCGCAACCCGTTTGCACCACTCCGCAACCAGTTCGTTCCACTCCGCAACCCGTTCGCTCCACTCCGCAACCAGTTCGCACCACTTCGCAACCAGTTTGCACCACTCCGCAGCCAGTTCGCACCACTCCGCAACCAGTTGGCACCACTCCGCAACCAGTTCGCACCCCTCCGCAACCCGTTTGCACCACTCCGCAACCAGTTCGTTCCACTCCGCAACCCGTTCGCTCCACTCCGCAACCAGTTCGCACCACTTCGCAACCAGTTTGCACCACTCCGCAGCCAGTTCGCACCACTCCGCAACCAGTTGGCACCACTCCGCAACCAGTTCGCACCCCTCCGCAACCCGTTTGCACCACTCCGCAACCAGTTCGTTCCACTCCGCAACCCGTTCGCTCCACTCCGCAACCAGTTCGCACCACTTCGCAACCAGTTTGCACCACTCCGCAGCCAGTTCGCACCACTCCGCAACCAGTTGGCACCACTCCGCAACCAGTTCGCACCCCTCCGCAACCCGTTTGCACCACTCCGCAACCAGTTCGTTCCACTCCGCAACCCGTTCGCTCCACTCCGCAACCAGTTCGCACCACTTCGCAACCAGTTTGCACCACTCCGCAGCCAGTTCGCACCACTCCGCAACCAGTTGGCACCACTCCGCAACCAGTTCGCACCCCTCCGCAACCCGTTTGCACCACTCCGCAACCAGTTCGTTCCACTCCGCAACCCGTTCGCTCCACTCCGCAACCAGTTCGCACCACACGCAGCCACTTTGCACCGCTCCGCAACCAGTTTGCACCACTCCGCGACCAGTTCGCACCACTGCGCAACCAGTTCGCACCACTCCGCAGCCAGTTCGCACCACTCCGCAACCAGTTTGCACCACTCCGCAACCAGTTCGGACCACATTCCAACCAGTTCCCACCACTCCGCAACCAGTTCAAACCACTCCGCAACTAGTTCGCACCCATTCGCAACCCGATCGCACCACTCCACAACCCGTTCGCACCACTCCGCAACCAGTTCGAACCACTCCACGACCAGTTCGCACCACTCCGCGACTAGTTCGCACCACTCCGCGACCAGTTCGCACCACTCAGCGACCAGTTCGCACCGCTCCGCAACCAGTTCCCACCACACTGCAAACAGTTTGCACCACTCCACAACAAGTTCGCACCACTCCGCAACCAGTTCGAACCACTCCGCAACCAATTCCCACCACTCCGCAACCAGTTCGCACCACCCCGCAACCAGTTCACACCACTCGGTAACCAGTTCACACCACTCCGCAACCAGTTCGCACCACTCCGCAACCAGTTTGACCACTCCACAACCAGTTTGCAGCACTTCGCAGCCAGTTCACCACTCCACCACCAGTTTACACCACTCCGCAACCATTTCGCACCACTCCGCAACAAGTTCGCACCACTCCGCAGCCAGTTCGCACCACTCCGCAACCAGTTCGCACCACTTCGTAACCAGTTTGCACCAATACCACAACCGATTCGCAGCACTCCGCAACCAGTTCGCACCACTCGGAAGCCAGTTCGCACCACTCCACAGCCAGTTGGCACCACTCCGCAACCAGTTCGCACCACTCCGCAACCGGTTCGCACCACTCCGCAACCAGTTCGCACCACTCCACAACCAGTTTGCACCCCTTCGCAACCCATTCGCACCACTCCGCAACCTGTGCGCACCACTCCGCAACCAGTTCGTACCACTCCGTGACCAGTTCGCACCCCTTCGCAACCCGTTCGCACCACTCCGCAACCCGTTCACACCACTCCGCAACCAGTTCGCACCACTCTGTGACCAGTTCGCTCCACTCCGCGACCAGTTCGCAGCACTTCGCGACCAGTTCGCACCACTCAGCAGCCAGTTCGCACAACTCCGCAACCAGTTCGCACCACTCCGCAACCAATTCGCACTACTCCGCAACAAGTTCGCACCACTCCGCAACCAGTTCACACCACTCCGCAACCAGTTCGCACCACTCCGCAACCAGTGCGCACCACTCCGCAACCAGTTTGCACCAGTCCGCAACCAGTTTGCACCACTCCGCAACCAGTTCACACCACTCCGCAACCAGTTCGCACCACTCCGCAACCAGTGCGCACCACTCCGCAACCAGTTTGCACCAGTCCGCAACCAGTTTGCACCAATACCACAACCAGGTCCCCCAATCCGCAAGCAGTTCGCACCACTCCACAGTCTAGTGGCACCACTCCGCAACTCGTTCGCACCACTCCGCAACCAGTACGAATTATTCCACAACCAGTTCGCACCACCCCGCAACCAGTTTGCACCATCCCGCAACCAGTTCGCACCACTCTGCAGCCAGTTCGCACCACTCCGCAACCAAATCGCACCACTCCACAACCAATACGCACCACTCCGCAACCAGTTCGCACCACTCCGCAACCAGTTCGCACCACTCCGCAACCAGTTCGCACCACTCCGCAACCAGTTCGCACCACTCCACAACCAGTTCGCACCACTCCGCAACCAGTTCGCACCACTCCGCAACCAGTTCGCACCACTCCGCAACCAGTTCGCACCACTCGGCAGCCAGTTCGCACCACTTCACAGCCAGTTCGCACCACTCCGCAACCAGTTTGCACCACTCCGCAACCAGTACGAACCACTCCGCAACAAGTTCGCACCACTATGTAACCAGTTAGCACCTCTCCCCAACCAGTTCGCACCACTCCCCAACCAGTTCGCACCACTCCGCAACCAGTTCGCACCACTCCGCAACCAGTTCGCACCACTCCACAACCAGTTCGCACCACTCCGCAACCAATTTGCACCACTCTGCGACTAGTTCGCACCAACCCGGGACCAGTTCGCACCACTCAGCGACCAGTTCGCACCACTCCGCAACCAGTTCCCACCACTCTGCAACCAGTTTGCACCACTCCACAACGAGTTCGCACCACTCTGCAACCAGTTTGGCCACTCCGCAACCAGTTCGCACCACTCCACAACCAGTTCGCACCACTCCACAACCGGTTTTACCACTCCGCAACCAGTTCGCACCACTCCGCAACCAGTTCAACCACTCCGCAACTAGTTCGCACCACACCGTAACCAGTCCGCACCACTCCACAACCAGTTCGCACCACTTCGCAACCAGTTTGGACCACTCCGCAGCCAGTTCGCACCACTCCACAACCAGTTCGCACCACTCCGCAACCAGTTCACCACTCCGCCACCAGTTTACACCACTCCGCAACCAGTTTGAATCACTCCGGAACAAGTTCGCACCACTCCGCAGCCAGTTCGCACCACTCCGCAACCAGTTCGCACCACTCCACAACCAGTTTGCACTAATAACGCAACAAGTTCGCACCACTCGGCAGCCAGTTTGCACCACTCCACAGCCAGTTGGCACCACTCCGCAACGAGTTCGCACCACTCAGCAACCAGTACAAACCACTTCGCAACAAGTTCGCACCACTCTGCAACCAGTTCACACCACTCCGCAACCAGGTTTCACTACTCCGCAACCAGTTTGCACCACTCTGCAACCAGTTCGCACCACTCCGCAACCAGTTTATACCCCTTCGCAACCCGTTCACACCACTCCGCAACCCGTTCGCACCACTCCGCAACCAGTTCGTATTGCTCCGTGACTAGTTCGCACCCCTTCGCAACCCGTTCGCACCACTCCGCAACCCATTTACACCACTCCGCAACCAGTTCGCACCACTCCGTGACCAGTTCGCATCACTCCGCGACCAGTTTGTAGCACAACGCGACCAGTTGGCACCACTCAGCGGCAAGTTCGCACCACTCCGCAACCAGTTCGCACCACTCCGCAACCAGTTCACACCACTCCGCAACCGGTTTGCACCACTCCGCTACCAGTTCGCACCACTCCGCAACCAGTTCGCACTTCTCCGCAACCAGTTCGCACCACTCCACAGCCTAGTGGCACCACTCCGCAACCAGTTCGCACTTCTCCGCAACCAGTTCGCACCACTCCACAGCCTAGTGGCACCACTCCGCAACCAGTTCGCACTTCTCCGCAACCAGTTCGCACCACTCCACAGCCTAGTGGCACCACTCCGCAACCAGTTCGCACTTCTCCGCAACCAGTTCGCACCACTCCACAGCCTAGTGGCACCACTCCGCAACCAGTTCGCACTTCTCCGCAACCAGTTCGCACCACTCCACAGCCTAGTGGCACCACTCCGCAACCAGTTCGCACTTCTCCGCAACCAGTTCGCACCACTCCACAGCCTAGTGGCACCACTCCGCAACCAGTTCGCACTTCTCCGCAACCAGTTCGCACCACTCCACAGCCTAGTGGCACCACTCCGCAACCAGTTCGCACTTCTCCGCAACCAGTTCGCACCACTCCACAGCCTAGTGGCACCACTCCGCAACCAGTTCGCACTTCTCCGCAACCAGTTCGCACCACTCCACAGCCTAGTGGCACCACTCCGCAACCAGTTCGCACTTCTCCGCAACCAGTTCGCACCACTCCACAGCCTAGTGGCACCACTCCGCAACCAGTTCGCACTTCTCCGCAACCAGTTCGCACCACTCCACAGCCTAGTGGCACCACTCCGCAACCAGTTCGCACTTCTCCGCAACCAGTTCGCACCACTCCACAGCCTAGTGGCACCACTCCGCAACCAGTTCGCACTTCTCCGCAACCAGTTCGCACCACTCCACAGCCTAGTGGCACCACTCCGCAACCAGTTCGCACTTCTCCGCAACCAGTTCGCACCACTCCACAGCCTAGTGGCACCACTCCGCAACCAGTTCGCACTTCTCCGCAACCAGTTCGCACCACTCCACAGCCTAGTGGCACCACTCCGCAACCAGTTCGCACTTCTCCGCAACCAGTTCGCACCACTCCACAGCCTAGTGGCACCACTCCGCAACCAGTTCGCACTTCTCCGCAACCAGTTCGCACCACTCCACAGCCTAGTGGCACCACTCCGCAACCAGTTCGCACTTCTCCGCAACCAGTTCGCACCACTCCACAGCCTAGTGGCACCACTCCGCAACCAGTTCGCACTTCTCCGCAACCAGTTCGCACCACTCCACAGCCTAGTGGCACCACTCCGCAACCAGTTCGCACTTCTCCGCAACCAGTTCGCACCACTCCACAGCCTAGTGGCACCACTCCGCAACCAGTTCGCACTTCTCCGCAACCAGTTCGCACCACTCCACAGCCTAGTGGCACCACTCCGCAACCAGTTCGCACTTCTCCGCAACCAGTTCGCACCACTCCACAGCCTAGTGGCACCACTCCGCAACCAGTTCGCACTTCTCCGCAACCAGTTCGCACCACTCCACAGCCTAGTGGCACCACTCCGCAACCAGTTCGCACTTCTCCGCAACCAGTTCGCACCACTCCACAGCCTAGTGGCACCACTCCGCAACCAGTTCGCACTTCTCCGCAACCAGTTCGCACCACTCCACAGCCTAGTGGCACCACTCCGCAACCAGTTCGCACTTCTCCGCAACCAGTTCGCACCACTCCACAGCCTAGTGGCACCACTCCGCAACCAGTTCGCACAACGCCGCAACCCGTTTGCACCACTCCGCTACCAGTTTGCACCACTCCGCTACCCGTTCGCACCACTCCGCAACCAGTTGGCACCACTCCGCAACCAGTTCACACTACTCCGCAACGAGTTCACACCAATCCACAACCTGTTGGCACCATTCCGCAACTAGTTCGCACCACTACGCAACAAGTCTACACCACTCAGCAACCAGTTCGCACCACTCCGCAACCAGTTTACACCACTCCGCAACGAGTTCACACCACTCCGCAACAAGTACGCACCACTAAGCAACCTGTTCGCACCATTCTGCAACCAGTTTGCACCACTCCGCAACCAGTTTGCACCACTCCGAAACCAGTTCGCACCACTGCGCAACCAGTTCGAGCCACTCCATTACCAGTCCGCACTACTCCGTAACCGATTCGCACCACTCCGCAACCAAATCGCACCACCCTGCAACAAGTTCACACCAATCCGCAACCAGTTCGCACCACTCCGCAACCAGTTCGCACCACTCCGCAACCAGTTCGCACCACTCCGCAACCAGTTTGCAACACTCTGCAACCAGTTTGCACCACTCTGCAACAAGTTTGCACCACTCCCTAACCAGTTCGCACCACTCCGCAACAGGTTCGCTCCACTTCGCAACCCGTTCACACCACTCCGCAACCAGTTTGCACCACTCCGAAACCAGTTCGAACCACTCCAAAACCAGTTCGCACCACTCCGCAACCAGTTCGCACCACTCCTTAACAAGTTCGCACCACTCCACAACCAGTTCCCACCACTCCGTAACCAGTTGGCACCACTCTGCAACCAGTTCCCACCACTCCGCAACCAGTTCGCACCACTCCGCAACGCGTTCACACCATTCCGCAACCAGTTCGCACCACTCAGCAACCTGTTCGCACCATTCTTCAACCACTCGCACCACTCCGCAACCGGTTTGCACCACACAGCAACCAGTTCGCACCACTCCGCAACCAGTTTCCACCACTCCGCAACGAGTTCACACCACTCCGCATCCAGTTCACACCACTCCGCAACCAGATCCCACCACTCTGCAACCAGTTCGCACCAATCCGCAACCATTTTGCACCACTCCGCAACCAGTTCGCACCACTCTGCAACCAGTTTGCACCACTCCGCAACCAGTTTCCACCACTCCCTAACCAGTTCGCACCACTCCCTAACCAGTTCGCACCACTCCGCAACCAGTTCGCACCACTCCGCAACCTGTTCGCTCCACATTGAAACCCGTTCGCACCACTCTGCAACCAGTTTGCACCACACCGAAACCAGTTCGCACCACTCCACAACCAGTTCACACCATTCCGCAACCAGTTCGCACTACTCCGCAACGAGTTCACATCAATCCACAACCTGTTGGCACCATTCCGCAACCAGTTCGCACTACTCCGCAACGAGTTCACATCAATCCACAACCTGTTGGCACCATTCCGCAACCAGTTCGCACTACTCCGCAACGAGTTCACATCAATCCACAACCTGTTGGCACCATTCCGCAACCAGTTCGCACTACTCCGCAACGAGTTCACATCAATCCACAACCTGTT
This sequence comes from Penium margaritaceum, assembly GCA_023375785.1. Classification (NCBI taxonomy): domain Eukaryota; kingdom Viridiplantae; phylum Streptophyta; class Zygnematophyceae; order Desmidiales; family Peniaceae; genus Penium; species Penium margaritaceum. The sequence goes on along the minus strand of SZWC01024947.1, from coordinate 6,747 downwards.
GGCACCATTCCGCAACCAGTTCGCACTACTCCGCAACGAGTTCACATCAATCCACAACCTGTTGGCACCATTCCGCAACCAGTTCGCACTACTCCGCAACGAGTTCACATCAATCCACAACCTGTTGGCACCATTCCGCAACCAGTTCGCACTACTCCGCAACGAGTTCACATCAATCCACAACCTGTTGGCACCATTCCGCAACCAGTTCGCACTACTCCGCAACGAGTTCACATCAATCCACAACCTGTTGGCACCATTCCGCAACCAGTTCGCACTACTCCGCAACGAGTTCACATCAATCCACAACCTGTTGGCACCATTCCGCAACCAGTTCGCACTACTCCGCAACGAGTTCACATCAATCCACAACCTGTTGGCACCATTCCGCAACCAGTTCGCACTACTCCGCAACGAGTTCGCACCACTCCGCAACCCGTTCGCACCACTCCGCAACCAGCTCGCACCACTCCGCAACCAGTTCGTACCACTCCGCAACCAGTTTGCACCACCCCGCAACCAGTTCGCACCACGCTGCAACCAGTTTGCACCACTCCGAAACCAGTTCACACCACACGGCAACCAGTTAGAGCCACTCCATTACCAGTCCGCACTACTCCGTAACCGATTCGCACCACTCCCCAACCAATTCGCACCACCCTGCAACCAGTTCACACCAATCCGCAACCAGTTCGCACCGCTCCGCAACCAGTTCGCACCACTCCGCAACCAGTTCGCACCACTCCGCAACCAGTTTGCAACACTCTGCAACCAGTTTCCACCACTCTGCAACAAGTTTGCACCACTCCCTAACCAGTTCGCACCACTCCGCAACAGAATCGCTCCACTTCGCAACACGTTCACACCACTCCGCAACCAGTTTGCAGCACTCGGAAACCAGTTCGCACCACTCCAAAACCAGTTCGCAACATTCCGCAACCAGTTCGCACCACTCCTTAACAAGTTCGCACCACACCACAACCAGTTCGCACCACTCCAAAACCAGTTCGCAACATTCCGCAACCAGTTCGCACCACTCCTTAACAAGTTCGCACCACACCACAACCAGTTCGCACCACTCCGTAACCAGTTGGCACCACTCCGCAACCAGTTCGCACCACTCCGCAACCAGTTCCCACCACTCCGCAACGGGTTCACACCACTCAGCAACCAGTTCGCACCACTCTGCAACCAGTTTGCACCACTCCGCAACCAGTTTCCACCACTCCCTAACCAGTTCGCACCACTCCCTAACCAGTTCGCAACACTCCGCAACCAGTTCACACCACTCCGCAACCTGTTCCATCCACTTCGAAACCCGTTCGCACCACTCTGCAACCAGTTTGCACCACTCTGAAACCAGTGCGCACCACTCCAAAACCAGTTCGCACCACTCCGCAACCAGATCGCACCACTCCGCAACCAGTCCGCACCACTCCGCAAGCAGTTTGCACCACTCCGCATCCAGTTTGCACCACTCCGCAACCAGTTCGCACCAATCCGCAACCAGTTCGCACCACTCCGCAACCAGTTCGCACCACTCCGCAACCAGTTCGCACCACTCCGCAACCAGTTCGCACCACTCCGCAACCTGTTCGC
>SZWC01024946.1:8838-34189 GCA_023375785.1 Penium margaritaceum | reverse complement strand
GACATCCAGGCGGTGCTGCCGATTCTGAAGAAGAACATAAAGCGCAACATGACCACTCTCAGTCCCACGTACACGGCGGCCATGGGAGCGCCTGGGCGGCTCAAGCCCGCCCAGCTGCATTGGGGCGTCGCGAAGCAGATAGCTGCGGTGAAACCCCCGTTCGACGTGGTTGTCGTGACGGACTGCGTGTACGTGGAGGAGGGCGTGGAGCCGCTCATTCGGACGATGAGGGAGGTTTCCGGTCCCCACACGGTGTTGTGTTTAGGGTACAGGCTGAGGCAGCAGGAAGCGCACGATCTGTTTTGGGAAGAGCTGCCAAAGGGCTTTGAGATTGAGACGGTGGACAGAAGAGAGATGCATCCGGAATATGCTTTTGATGATGTCAGCTTGTACATCCTGAAGAAGCGGAGGGATTAGTGACGATGCGAAACCGTTCTCCACTTGAAATTTAAGAACCAAGGGTAAAAGAAGGAAGGCGAGCCTGTAACATAGTCATCGGGACTATGCAACTTTGGACCCTTTGACACAAAAGACAAGGATGAGCCCCCTATCGATTGAGAACACTCGTGGAATAAGGCCCTTGTCCTTTCAGAAAAATTCTATTCTACCTTATCCATGTTGAAAATGTAGGTACACAAGTGACCTCTTGACTGCACCTTTGTCAACGCTAATCATGCAACTGACCAATGGATAGAGTATATGGACCTGTGGTCACTTATGAGTGTCTAACCTTCCTTGTGAAGTGCTTATGATTGCTACTCAAGCACCCGAGATGTCATAATAATTAGAATTTCATTAGGGCATGCAGGCCCATGCGAAAACGAACATGAGCTCTGTGCATGAGTGTATTACAAAACGACAAGAATTTGGCTAGCTTTGAAATGCATGATATGAAAGAACAATGAGATGTTACAAATGAGCCCCTAAGGGGATTATGTAGAGGCGCCAGTAGCTAGCCGCACCAGGCCCGTCACCCCCTCTGAGCCCAAAGGAGTCAGCAGGGAGAGCACACTGCATAGACCACATGAACAACGAAGGTACTCTCCTCGAGGCATCGGAATAGCTCACCGAGTGCCTGGGTCTCGATCAACGAGAAAATACAAGCAGAGCTAGAATCACTCGAAATCAGCATATGGACACCACAAACGACTTTCTGAACATCGGAAGCCCTAGTACAGCCATCGAGTCTCCTCGTCGCACTAGTATAGTCCACCGGGTGCACGTGTCTCAACCCATCGAGAAAACACTCCTAGCACCCGACAAGCCAACATGGCTGTCGGAATGCATCGACTGCGTCTTGTCGGTGTTGTCGTTGGTGCCGGAAAAGTCTCGGTACACTCCAGAGGCCCGTTGTGTCGTCACGCTCTCCTCCACCCTATACCACCAACGTGAGGTATATGGGCAATCCATCGGCGTCGGTCGTGACGGGTGGAAGCCACACAAACCAACACTCCCCCTGGCTGACATAGCTGCCAACGTTTGGACATGTGAGTCAACGTACGGAACAACAGCGTATGCAAAACCACGGTCTACACAAGTCAATCGCACACACACACACACACACACACACACACACACACACACACACACACACNCGTCTTGTCGGTGCTGTCGTTGGTGCCGGAAAAGTCTCGGTACACTCCAGAGGCCCTTTGTGTCGTCACGCTCTCCTCCACCCTATACCACCAACGTGAGGTATATGGGTAATCCATCGGCGTTGGTCATGACAGGTGGAAGCCACACAAACCAACACTCCCCCTGGCTGACATAGCTGCCAACGCAAGGACAAGTGAGTCAAGGTACGGAACAACAGCGTATGCAAAACCACGGTCTACACAAGTCAATCGCACACACACACACACACACACACACACACACACACACACACACAAACACACACACACACATTCTTTCCCTAACCCCCTTTTTACTTTTTTCCCTCTTCTTACCCGCGGTCCCTTCTTTTTTCTCTCTTCACTGCTCATCCCGGGTTTGCCCATCACCCATTTCTGGATCGCCCCCCGGAAAGGAGGGAGGTCAGAATTGGAGGGGGGGAGTTCAAAAGGTTCAGGTTGCCCCCTCCCCTCACTCCTCGCTCGCTTGCTTGGCGAGCGAGCGAATGAGTGAGTGAGCGAGCGGGCAAGTGAGCGAGTGAGCAAGCGGATCCCTTTGGTAGCAGTAGTTGGGATGGCGGGTGCAACTGCTATGGTTGTTGTAACTATTGCTACGTCCGCTGTTGCTACTACTGTTGCTGCTACTTTGTGCAACATCTGGTGCTGTTGCTTGCTCTTGCCACTTCCGCTAGTTTTGCTACTACTCTACGCAACAGCGGCTGTTGCTGCTTGCTGCTACTGTCGTTACTACTCCTATTCCTATGCGCCGCAGCTACTAGTGTTGCTTGCTACTGTGCGCCACCACTCTTCCTGTTGTTTTCTGCTGCTGCCACTCCTGCTACCACCGCTACTGCTTCTATTATGTGCCATCAATGCTACTGTCGCCGCTGCTACTGTTGTTGCACAGCACAGTAGTTGCTATTGCTACTGCTTCTATTGTTGGTGCTGCTACTGTGGGCCGCTGGTTTTGCCGCCGCCGTTGCTGCTACTGCTGCATGGCACAACAGCTGTTGTTGTTGTTGTTGAAGTCGCAGGCGTAGGTGCTGCAAATGCGGATGCCTACCGCTGCTGCTGCTGCCGTCGTTGTTGCTGCTACTGTGAGCGGCTACTCTGCCACAAGTGCTTCTGCTGTGCGGCACAGCAACTGCCGCTGCTACTACACTTGCTCAATCTCCTACTGCTACTACTGCTACTGTTGCAGTCGCTACTGCTAGTATGCGCTGCTCACCACCCCTGTGGCGTTCGCATGTAGTCACTTTGCGGTCCCTCACGCTACTGCCGGCGTGGCACCACGTGGCGTGTTCTCTCTACGTTTTGCCCACTGCTATTACTTCTACTCCTTCTGCTGCTCATACGCCTCCCTGTGATTTGATACCAAATTAGAATCTAATTAGGGTATGCAATCCCATGCAAAAATGAACATGAGCTCTGTGTGTGAGTGCATTGCAAAATGTCAAGAATTTGACTAAGCCTAGAACACATAAAATGAAAGAACAAGGAGAGATTACAAATGAGCCCCTAGAGGGCTTATTAAGGGGCACCGGCAGCTAGCCGTACCAGGCCCCGTTACCCCCTCTGAGCCTATTGCATAGACCACATGAACAACAAAGGTGCTCTCCTCATGGCACCGGAATAGCTCGTCAAGTGCCCGGGTCTCGACCACCGAGATAATACAAGTAGTGCTAGAATCACTCGAAATCAGCGTCCAGACACCACAAACGGCTTTCTGAACATCAAAAGCCCTACTACATCCATCGGGTCTCCTTGCCGCACCGGTATAGTCCACCGGGTGCGTGGGTCTCAACCCACCGAGAAAAATCTCCTGGCTCTCGACAAGCCAACAGGGCTGCAGGAACGCATCGACCCACGTCTCGCCGGTGCAATCGTAGGTGCTGGAGAAGTCTCGGTACAATCCGGAGGCCCGTCGTGTCGTCACGCTCTCCTCCACCCTATACCACCAACGTGAGGTATATGGGTAATCCATCAACGTCGGTTGTGATGGGTGGAAGTCACACAAACCAACAATAATAACTACCTAGGAGCTACTGGTGGGTGTGGTCACCACCCCGTGGTGCTCCGACCCCAACTAGGTCCGCATTGGTGTGCACAAGCATGGACACGGCCGACTTGTCACAATGAGTTGTATAGACAGGTGGGGATGGCTCACATCACAACACAAGGTGTGACATATAATCCAAGGAGAGACATTCATGTTATAGATGCTCGTGGTAGATGCAACATCACTTCTCTAACGCATGCATGCTTGATTCTTGTCTAGTTTGTGCATTGCTGAACTTTGGATGTCACGATGCCCGGTTTCCTTGTGTGGAGCATTAGAAGTTGCCACCGGATTAGTAGTCGGTAGGTAAGGCTCGACCACGTGGGTGACATCGAGATTTTTGTGATGTGAGCCATGACCATTTGTGTGTACAACTAAGTGCGACCACTCAGTCGTGTCCATGCCTGCGCAGTTCTCCTAACGCCAACCCAAACAACCTCACTCTTGCTCCACCAAGTGTGTACATAGATTTTATTAGGCTGATTCATACTTCTTCTTTGTACTTTATATTACCAACCAAAAGATTCATTTCTCAGCTGTGTTTCAATGCCTAGTTTCCAAGAGAGCACGTGCTTTCTTACTGAGCACCAAGATCTTTGTACAAGGAACCTAGACCTTGTTGCCACGAAATGAATCACTTTCATTGCTCAAACTCTGATACACGTGACCAAGATTCAAGTGCTTGTTTCATGTTTATGACAGGTGGTTTTGGTTTTGGTGTACAATGGGGATGTGCTTCATGTCCAGCTAAGAATCCTTCTTCTTTTGTAGCCAGAAATGTGGCAGCGTTTGTGTACATCACAATTGCATGAAAGTGGCTGTCCACGGTCACGTGATGTGCTCATTCACTACAGGAACAAACAAAACTGTCCTTGAATGGGAAGATCGACCTCGGGCATGCTGACCCATTCAAGGGATGTTCCTCTGGTTTTCTATGCAAACGAGAAAAGCAGACTTTGAATGGGTCTTCATTGTGCGTCACTCCATCATCCACACCTTGCGATGGTTTCACAATTTGCAAAAGTTCACGTGGCTGATCGTACGGTGCATCCCATGTAGAAAGAATGGAAGCAAAGCCAACGAGGTTATCCCAGTTCCATTTTTATAGCTTGAGGTCACCCAAGCAGAGCAAATGTTGTAAAAACAAAAAGAGAGTGAAAGAAAGGGAGAGGGAGAGATAAAGAGAGGGGGGAGATAAAGTGATCATGAGAGAGAGAGAGGGGGGAGGGGGAGAGAGAGAGTGAGAGAGAGAGAGGGAGGGGAGAGAGAGAGAGAGAGAGAGAGAGAGAGAGAGAAANATAGCTTGAGGTCACCCAAGCAGAGCAAATGTTGTAAAAACAAAAAGAGAGTGAAAGAAAGGGAGAGGGAGAGATAAAGAGAGGGGGGAGATAAAGTGATCATGAGAGAGAGAGAGGGGGGAGGGGGAGAGAGAGAGTGAGAGAGAGAGAGGGAGGGGAGAGAGAGAGAGAGAGAGAGAGAGAGAGAGAAAGGGAGGGGGGGGGAGGGAGCGACAAATAGAGGATGAGAAAGAAAAATATAGAGAAAGATAGAACTATCGCGAGCAATATAAGTCATTTTCAACTATCGTCACATGTTTCTTGTTCAAGAGAAATATCTAAAACGAGACCTAATTTGTGCCTATTTGTTTGAACTACGAGTGCCATTGGGTAAGATTTTGTTCTCATCTTGTCGTCATACTTCGACGTAGTGTCATGATGGATATGCAAGGTGTACAAATTTTGTTTGTACTCATTATTTTTGCAGTAGACATCCGAAGTATTAGTTTACGACGGCCCTCACATGTATTCTATACATGACATGGATAATGGAATAAAGTTTATGTAAAAGTGGCCCTCGTCTTCTATTTATGTGTAGAATTGATAGTCTGTAAATTATTTCTTAAATAAGAGGGTATAAGGGTAGACCTCCACCATCCTTCTTCCTTTGGAATTCTACGATGGGAAGTGTCATATGATTTGTCATTTTCATTCTATAAAAAAAAAAGGCCTATCATTGTTGCACAACAAAAAGAAGGCCAAATTCTGGCAGACATCGAATGAATATGAAAGGGCTTATCCTCTCGCATCGTGTAAATTTTCTATGAAGGAACCATGGTGAGAAATTCACTAATGTTTCATTTTTGTAGTTAGTATGTGGAACTCTTTCTAGAGTATCTGTTCCCACGGGGTAGTTGAATTCAAGCCACAAGCGGCTTTTGGTGATTCATTAGTCCTGTCATTGCCACCAGTTTCTAGAGCAAGCAAGTGAACCGCGATGACGGGACTAATGAATCGTCATGTAACCATTGGCATACACTGTGAGTATTTCGCTAGTAACATTACATTTGCGACTAGGGGCTAAACAAAGTTTCATTGGTACCACTCGGGAGAAGATTTGTATGAAACACAAGGTTTCATTATTTTGTGTTACAACTACAAATTCTTCTCCACTAAGGAGAGTGGAACTTAGCAATGAGAAAACGTGATGGCTCTCCCTATAAGCCTAGAGGAATGAAGAAAAGCAACAGTTTGTCATGAAAAAGGTCCTTAGGTGGGAAGCGAGATGAGGTGAAGGCCGAGGCCTTTGTTCAACGATCTCTCATTCCCTCCCAATTTGTCAAATAGCAATATAAAACCCCACTCATGTGATTTCTATTGTCCTCCAATCATTCTTCATAGGTTCATTCTCTTTTGCATCCGTATGAAACATACCATAATAACCATTACACGTCCTTCTATTATTGTTGTCCGTGAAAACCATTTAAAAAAACTACAAAAATCTGCCTCTTTCATTTTTGAAAGAAAGGACAAAAATATCCAACATTGTTCTTCTGTTGGACTTTTTTCTACCGTCCTCTGGTTGTGTGAACAGTTTTGAAGACCATTTACAGTACAAAAATATTATATATGGAAGCCCATTGTACAAAACTTTAATGAAAACATGCCCATAGTTCAAGAATTTAAATGCCAGATGAAGATACTTTGAATATGTGTGACAATCGTGCACCTAGTTAGTGCACTTCAGGGGTATGTTTGTAATATTGTCTCTGGTTTTGTGGATCGACACTTATTTCTCATGTACCTACACCGCGTGCACTAGTAAGCTAGCATGTCCACGTGTTGAATTTTTTGGACAACAAATCCAGCTCACTGAAACAAATAAACTAGATGTCCATGAGCATTAGCTCTGCTCAGTGCGTACCCGGGCATTGAAGATTAGCAACGGCATACGGGCATATCATTCTTTCTCAAAATGAAGGGTGTGTAATGTAATTTTTTTAGTTTTGTATCGCTTTCTTAAATTCGTCGTCAATGTATTCGGGCATTGTGATGTCATCGTTATAAACTTTTGCATATGTTCGGAGATCATATTGGCGTCACCGACTTTAAACATACACACATATGTAATTATGTCATTTAATTGTTTGATGTTCACGTTTTCACAATCATTTTCAAGGGGTGATCATCTTCTTTCTCATCCGACGTCGTTTGTGTTGACATGCACTATCTATACTTTTCTAACCTTGCATGCACTCAATGGAACAGATCCTAGTGCCTCGGTTTGCCGTACACATGTCTCCTTCGGCGTTTGCGGAGTATTCGCTCATCGAAAAGTGTGTGACCATGACAGCTTGGCATTCCTCAGTTTCGGTGCATTGTACGCCATGCATTGGCTGCCATGCTTGTGTTCTAACCCCCCTCTCCCGTTCCTCTCTTTACAAGCGGGTGGTTTGACCTAGCAATGCCTAGTACGACACCGCCCTAGTCTTTCCGACGTCGTGCACTGCCCGGGCACGCTGCACGATACCTAGGAGTATGGCAGAGGAGCACCTGTACCTAGGTGAGGGGCAGGGTGGGTATCCCATGCTTTGATTCCTCATTTTTCCCGGTACATATCCATGTTGCATCACAATGGCCGCACAACTACGGTGGTCCTCAACCAGTAGGTAGGGACGAGGGGAGTATAGTGACCGCACTCTGAGGTCTCCTCCTCCGTTGTTCGCACGTCCCATTTTAGACAAGCCTAGTGTATCATCCCCCCTGCTAGTCGCCTGATTTTTTATGCGGACTTGGACACCAAAGTCATCGTCATCCTATCATCGCCAGAGAAGCCTGCCGCACCTAAGTTGTGGCTAGGACGCTCTCGAGGTGAAATGTTGCAGGGTAAACAACCATGTCGTAGACTATACCACTCATGGTAGTACACTCAGTGCCAGTGGTTGTTGTTGTTTCACACTAACATCCTCTTTCATTTAATGCAGTGTCCTCTGACAATGAGGCGGGCAAAAAAGCCCTCAAGCGTACCAAGGTCAACGTCGAATTATCTGACGGCATAGACGAGTGTCACCAAGCCATAGAAAACTACATCATCAAGAATTGGGTAACTATCCAGTGGTTGCGGAGTGAGCCAACGCGGTTCACAGCCCGATGTGCCTAGTATAGGGAAAAGGAGTGCCCTTGGATTTTTTTAGCATACGTATGTACTCAAAGTGGTTTGGAGAAGGTTGCCGATTGGACGGATGGCCATCACTGTGTACCAGGTGGTGGTAAGAACAGTGATGACCCCGCTAATACAGTTAAGAGGGTTAGCAGGCACATGGCGACCACTTTGTAGAAGAACCCATTTGCGGATGTGACAAGCCTCGAGGCGGTTGTGAAGAAGAAGACTGGCAAGGACGCAGACTGTGGCACGGTGTAAGGGACAAAAGATGCAGCCAATGAGAAATTGCTCGGGTCCCGCACACAGTCTTGGTCTTTATTTCCGCCGTACATCCAAGAGCTTCATCTTTGACCCTTCACCATAGTTTTGGAGTCCAAGAAACTGATGCCATGTCCTATTGTGTATCCTACAGCTCATGAAGCTGGACCAAACGCCCACACCGTCGCCGAGGTGACAACGGATAACGTCTTCCATCGTGCTTTTGTCACCCATGGAGCAACGGTCCTCGGATTCCGGTACTCTTGCTGTATCATGACAATGGACGGTGCTTTCTTGAACAATGGCCATAAACAGACCCTGTCAGTGGCACAATACTTCGATGCGAACGACCACGCAGTGCCAATGACGTGGACCCTAGTGCCCACTATAGATAAGGACCACTGGAATTCGTTTTGCTTCTACCTCACCATCACCTATCTCGCCGTAGCAGAGCCGAGAACAGCCGTCATAAGAGACCGGGAGAAGGGAATCATGAACGCCGTTGTCGACAAGCTCCCAGGTGCCACGCACACCTAGTGTATGTGGCACCTGGCTGCCAATACATACCCATCATCCAGTAATTTGTGTAAGGACTGGATGGTGGATAGGAATACATGGCATCCCACTTAGCCTTCACATGGTGCCAGGTATCTTCTTCCTTGTTGCATGTAATATTGGACCAAGGGGGGATGCCAACTCCCCATGGACCACAAAAACACATGTCTTGGACAGTGTTGTAGATGTGTTGCCATGAACAGAATAAGACCTGGCATGTTTGTGTCCATGTCCTGCTACCAGACAAACTGTTGACGGGTCAAGTCTGCCGAATTCCGTGTGGCAACCAGGCTGGACTTTTGTTGAAATCCAGCATCTTCAAGTGAAACAAAAGGAGAAAAAACTGTATTAGAGGCTTGTCGTTATTCCCTTTGTCCATAGAAAATGCTTCCATGTGACTTGAACTGAAAACTGCGGGCATATGGCAAATGTAATGACCTTTTTAGAAAACTTCTAACTTTTTCCAGCCATGGCCAGGAACGTGCAACTCTTTGTTACTGCCCGTGCTAGAGGAAATTTTGCGTTGTGGTTACCTCCCAATCATAGCAACAAGAGAGTTGCAGACAATCCCTGTCTGATGCAAGATGCAAACGATGACGATGGGTGTACTCTAGACACCACATTTTCAACCATTCGCAATGATTCGCGTCAACCGTTAAGGATGTCGTGTGCTGGTGGATGGGTCCAGCCAAACAGTGGTGCTCAACTCGCTTGTGAAGATGAAACCGATACCTGCAAGCCAAAAACCACGTGAAAGGGCAAGAGGCCATCAAAGTTTTGTATTGAACAACATCTGAGACGATGGACGTTAGTGGTGCAGCACTTGAAGAGTACGCGGTCTTAAACAACATGTCTCTTTGGAGGGAGAGGAGTGAGCCTAAATGGTTCCTAGAATGTTGCCATGGAGACAAGATGGAGTGCCAATGGATGATTACAGCATGCTTTGGCAAGCGTTGTGGAGCATTCAACATCATGTGTTGAATTCTAGAATCCAACACATTGTTTCTTTAAGGCTGGGTTGTGGATCCATGAGGGCATGGAGCACTGAGGTGTCCGCGCATTCCATGGCTGTTTGACTATAGCCCACACTTGTAGAGCATTTTTAGAGTCTGTGGGATCGAGTTTATGGCCATCCCACTTCAGGCTGGGCTCAGAGTCAATTTTTGTATCCGGCAAGCACAATGGACTGCACTGCACTCGGCGAAATGCATACCATCTTAAAGTGGGTGCACACTTCACAAACCCTTGCCAGATGTGAATTCATGTCCACCTGGGAAAATGACGCTGAACATCAGGGTTTGCTGTGTCTATTGGTGCTTTACATTGCGGTCTTCAGTGACCAGTCCCATGCATTGGGATACAAATATGAGGAGGCCGCATACGTGGACATTGAGATCATGTTTCATTGGTCGCAACAATATCGATTCTGATGTGGCAACTCGCATGGTAATGTTGAGGTACATCGTACGGTTGTTCACCAGTATCACAATAGGAATAAATGTTTACAGAATTTTGGGCTAGTGGATCAGCCATGGTGGTGCATAACGGCCAATTTTCCCACGTGAACAAGAATCAGCTCAGGTATTAAGTTTAACGCTCATGTCGTCTTGGCAGATTTGGTTGTGTTTGGAAAAACACCAAAGGGTTGTTGTCAGTCATGACCGGCACGCCCCCCTCAGCGCCGTTGAGATAACAAAACCACATCTTGAAGGCGTACACCACCATTAGGAGCTCTTGATCACCAGTCATGTACCGCATCTCCATGGAGATGAGCTTTCGTCTCTTATATACAACTGGATGACTATTGTGAATGGGGAATGCTATGTGTTATACTGCGAACGCATCACATCGCACCTCCCACCATTGCAATGGATGCAAAGACCTAAGATGGACGCTACAGATGGAAGTTCTTTGACTTTGAGGAAAGTGTTATCATCGTGAGCTGTCCATTCCCAATGCACATGTTTTTGTGTAAGTCTGGTTAGCAGAGCTACCAAGGATAATTTTCCTTGAACTTACCATAAAGATAGTTCACAAGAACAAGGAAAGAACCAATCTACCCAATGTTTTCACGATGCAACCAATCAACCATGACATGGACCTTTTGTGGATCAACACGGATCTCATCCTTGCCAATAATGTGTCCAATCTATTCAAGCTCATCTCGTGTGAACGTACACTCGCTCACCGTTGCACAGAATGTTTGCTCTTAGAGGATACTGAGGACTTCACATAAAGTTTTTGTGTGTGTTTTTTTTGGTTTGGAGAAAACCATTTTATTGTCTAGGTAAACCAAGACAAAGTGACTGAGTTGTTTGACGACATTGTCCAGTTTACTCCTTAGAAGGTTATTGGCAGGCTCGTTAGCCCAAAGCACAAACATTGTAACTGATTACATCTCATATGCATCCAAAGCATTCTTTTGGACAAATCATCTTCCGAGATGCAGATTTGATGGTACCCTTGAGACAATACCAAGGAAAAAAACATGTTTTTTTCCATTGAAGTGGGTCAAACAAGTCCTCGATCTATAGAAAGGGGAATCATATTTTTGCTTTCAGCTTGTTCAATACCCGATAGTCCATGCACATGCATATACCACCGTCCTTTTGTTAAAAAATGGATTGGTGGAGCGTACGGTGAGCTACTCGGCTTGAACCACCCTTTTGCAATGTCATTAAAAAAAGAAAGAGTCACCTCCGATTGTAGCAAATTTGTTTGGCCCATGTCTCATTTTGATGGAAGCCCGGCCGCTAGGTCTTCAAATAATTGTGAAAGTCCACCAACAGAGATTTGATATCTCGTGGCATGTCTTCTTTTGCTTTGCCATCCAGTTTCTGTAGTTGAGTCAAGAAGAATCAACAACCTTTTCAAATACATCTCTTGAAATGCATCGCAAGCAAACTGGTATTGAATTTTTGTCTAGTTGGTAAGAATTATGTACTTGGAGATTGAGTCAAACAACGTTGTCCCTTCTGGAGGGTCAAGAAACTTGATTCAAAGCACATAAGGGCCTTGTTTTTACAGAGCAAGGGGTTTCCTATAACCACATCAAACCGGTCAGGAAGGCTTGCTGTCTTAAATTTAATGCTTTGTGTGTATCCTTGAATATAGATCTTTGCTTGCAGGTAGCAATCACAAGTACCATACAGTTGATACCAACAAATATTGTGCCATCTGACGGTGCATGCTTTAAGTCCATCTATCAGGTAAAGCCAAGGAAAAGAAAGGAATCCTCCGCTCTTGTATCAGCATGTACATTCAAAGGAGCACCAGGTAGGTTTCCTTCAAACTGCATCGTCATGTTGCCTCCACTCTTCCGAGTAAAAAGACTTGACGACAAAAAGCTAAGTTTGTTGTAAACACGCAATCAGTTCAATGGACACCGTAACTCCTGTAATTCACCCACTTAGGTCCACATCGTGTGGCCACGTGTTAATTCAGCGAGCAAATTCCACTTTTAAGTTTAGTTGGGTCAAAGTTGTCAACCAAAGTTACCGTGAATGTGATTGAGCTAATTGCTATGAGGAAATTTACTTTAATCAGTGAATTATACAATTCCTTCATTATGGTTGGTGTCACCACCACTAAACAAGGTCTATCATGCATCTCCTCTGCAGACACAAGGTTTCGTAGGCAATGGCAACCAACACATGCAAACTGTACTTCAAAGAGAGAGGAGAAAACAACGAAGAATTTTGAACTTGTAACAAATTCAGATTGCTTCATTTAATCATCTGACAGAGGGAACCAGTACTGATGTTCAATCTTTCTCCCTAAGTGGTACCCACTAACTTCAGTTAGGGATAGGAAAATATCCCTCCACGGCCTTTTCCATTTCCACGGCCATACCCATTACTGCAGCCACAATCTTGTCCACATCATCATACTAAACCATTTACATGAAGTCCTAAAGTTACAACCAATGTCGTGACCTCTTGTCCACCACTAGCAGCCTAAGGGCCATGAGCCCTAAAGGGGCCATGTTGTATAAAATTTTGGTGCAGTCCCCATGAGAAGAAGTGTTGCAATGCTCACACAATTCCTGCAACCCAATATTTTTTAAAGTATGCTTGTACGTAGGGATCTTTTATTCGCAAGTCTTCTTGAGTGGGATTTTTCCAGCTACTCGCTCTTAACCGCGCCAAGCTGGCTTGCTATTCATCTAGCCCCTATTGTATCCATGCGCATGTCATGGCCTTGTAGCACATGCTCCTTTGGCCTTGCATCTGAGTAGTGCTTCGAGTTCGCTGAATACACTTCACTCATGTAGTCACATAATGCCCACCGGCTTGTCTGAGATTGGTCCATTGCCGTCGCGGTGGTCTTGCCCTTTAGCTTCTGGTCAGTGAGACAATCATGCAAGTACTCTAGTAGCAAATTCCCACAGTAATTGAAGGTCTGGGTTCCATTGCTCTCGATGGAGAATTTTGCTTCCTCCACGAGTGTAGTGAACTCACTCAACTATACCTCAAGCGAGCTACCCAGCTGCTTGAATCCTTTGATCATCTAAATAGGGTGCTAGGCCTTGTCGTGCTAGGTACACTCCATACACATGGTAGCGAGAAAGCCTCCCACGACATTGGTTGTTCCTCTAGGTGTGGCTGATGTGCACTCCCCTCTTTGACCACGTACTTAAAACGTTTATCTTCAAGTGGCGTTGTGGTAAGGTGATCCCACAAGCAAAATGAAACCTTTTGGAAACGTAGAGCATGATTCATGCGGCTTAGCCTATTGGTTGGTTTCGTGCCCTTTCAAAAAATCTCCACTCTGTGGTCGAAGGACGTGTTCATGATTGGCCCCATGAAGTCTTCGATAAGATAAAGTCCTTACAACCACTAGCTCTAAAATCGGCAGTTGCGCCACGCTACGACTGCTAATGTACTCACACTTGGGTCACACTCTCCAATGCCTTGTCAAGGTTGTCACATATGCGAATTGCCTCATGAGTGGCCAGACAAAACGGCTGAAAGTTATATTTGAGGTCCGTAATGCTTTGCCCAAGGAGGGCCAAAAGGTTGAAAAACCTGAACTTTAGCTTTGATGTCATCAGATCCTTGGCAATAATCTTGAGGACCTCGCATCATCCATGTGTCTTTGTCCACCAAAACAGGATACGGTTTGCATATACGTCTTTGAGGAGATCCACTTTTTGGAGGAAGCTCTCATCCGTGACAACGCTCGAGGGGGTGTGGAAGTGTTATCTATTAGGCAATAATCTTGATGACCCTTTCTACATCATAGGGAGGGTCCTTCCCCATTCCTTATGGAGCACACCAACTATTAGTGATGATCCTGAGTTGACCTGCCATGTGGGCAGTCGCTTCAACAAGTTTTTGACGAGCGAGGTGAGTTGCCTTCGCCGTAGCATCATTCGACTCGTGCTCGTAAGAACATCCCACATGTCTGCTCTTCGCGCCTTTGCTTGAGTTTGCAACCTCATTCCTTGTGACAACTTCTTGATTTTCGATGAGCGCCTTGCCCTTGTGGAGAGATCGGCTCAAGTTCACCGCACGTCGATGTTAATGGTCGTGAATCTCATCGCCTTTGTCGTCGTCAATGTCATGCTCTTCGTCAGGGCCCAATTTTTTTGTGGTCATCCTCGAGCGCGTTCTCCATCCTGTGGAAGCTGTCCACATCCTCACCGAGCACTTGTTTAGCTTCTGTGAACTCCTTGATTTTGCCAAGTCTAGCACGGATTACCATTGGTGATACGATTGTCGTTGCCTAGGCCATGGTGCTCATAGTGACAGCTTCTAAAACTTGTACTCCGCCAAGGGTATGTGGTGAAGCCATCACCACCTTGCCCTTGTTGATCTTGGAAAATTTGGCACTTGCCATGCGGTCGAGACATGCAATTAGCACGTACCCCTTGTGTGCGCTTTGCTCACGACCTGAAAGAGGTGTCCTCCCTTCTTGGTGTCCTTGCTCTCGCAAACGGTGAGGATCTACAGAAATATTTCCCTTTTTGTATGCCAACACAGATGACCTAATTACGTGGCAAAAATCCTAGTTCCTTGGGCCGCTACTACAGGCACAACCATGTGGTAGACAATGGCCTATTCCCTGTGCTGCCACAGTGGGCACAATCATATGGATTTCCAAGCTAATCTTTCTAGTTGTGACTCACGGCAGTAGATTACTTGCAAGAAAAACCATGAATGTAAAACTAAAACAAAGGGAAAACAAGACACACGTGAGTATAGCTCACAAAGGCAAGGCACAAGAAAACATGCCAAGAGGTAAAATCTATCTTCTTTCCTGCCCTTTTATTCTTGGCTTTATCTTCTTACCTCCTCATATCTCATTTGGCCCTCCGTTCTTGGACCTTTCACTCCCTTGTGCTTCTTTTGATGCCTCTTGCATCTCTTTGCGAAGCACCCTTGAGGCGGCGGTGTTTGAGGAGCCCTAAAAATCTTCAAGATATCACCTTTCTCCTTTTTGGGATGCTCTCAGGCCGAGAGAGTCCTAGGTCTTGGGGAGGAGCACTAACCCTAATTCTGGTTGAAGGAAGGAGGAGACACCAAAAGGAGGAAAATTGGTGGTTTGAGTGTGGAAATGTCCCAACCCTTCCACCAAAAGTCCACGTAACTCCCTGGGGAAGTAAAGACCCTGGGAGGAGTAAAAAAGACAAGATAGAGCTTGTCAGGATTTCTATAACGTACTATATGGCGCTAAAAATGGTTGCATTTTCAGGTTGTACTCCCTTTTTTGTTTCTACTATAGCTTAAGCTGTCGACGGCATTTCATCTATCTTGTAGCCACCAAAACCGTTATGGAGTTTGTCGTGAGGGTTGTCCTATTGTGAAAATCTGTGTAACGACCGAGAGTGTAGCTCCTTTGCAACAGTCATCGTTAGGGTTGACAGCATGGCATCTAGAGCTCACTCGAGGGCTTTTCCCAAGTGCAATACTCCAGGGGCAATGTTTTAGGCCATTTGAATCCAGTTCCATTTTTACATTGACCCCTTGTTCTGGGTCCCAGACGAGGGGTTGCACCCCAAACTTGTGAGTTTGTATGAGTTTTCTATCTTCAAACCTTGAAGCTTGCAATAGTGAACTTCAATTTTTTTTTTGTAGGGGGCATCGTGATTTTTCTCGTCTACATGGGTGTTTTTTTTCCAAAATAAATCACCATGGGGTCAATGTAAAAATGCAATTGGATTCAAATGGCCTAAAACATTGCCCCTGAAGTATTGCACTCGGGAAAAGCCCTCGAGCGAGCTCTAGATGCCATGCTGTCAACCCTAACGATGACTGTTGTAAAGGAGCTACACTCTCGGTCGTTACACAGATTTTCACAATAGGACAACCCTCACAACAAACTCCATAACGGTTTTGGCGGCTACAAGATAGATGAAATGCCGTCGACAGCTTAAGCTATAGTAGACACAAAAAAGGGAGTACAACCTGAAAATGCAACCATTTTTAGCGCCATATAGTACGTTAGAAAAATCCTGACAAGCTCTATCTTGTCTTTTTTACTCCTCCCAGGGTCTTTACTTCCCCAGGGAGTTACGTGGACTTTTGGTGGACGGGTTGGGACATTTCCACACTCAAACCACCAATTTTCCTCCTTTTGGTGTCTCCTCCTTCCTTCAACCAACCAGAATTAGGGTTAGTGCTCCTCCCCAAGACCTAGGACTCTCTCGGCCTGAGAGCATCCCAAAAAGGAGAAAGGTGATATTTTGAAGATTTTTAGGGCTCCTCAAACACCGCCGCTTCAAGGGTGCTTCGCAAAGAGATGCAAGAGGCATCAAAAGAAGCACAAGGGAGTGAAAGGTCCAAGAACGGAGGGCCAAATGAGATACGAGGAGGTAAGAATATAAAGCCAAGAATAAAAGGGCAGGAAAGAAGATAGATTTTACCTCTTGGCATGTTTTCTCGTGCCTTGCATTTGTGAGCTATACTCACGTGTATCTTGTTTTCCCTTTGTTTTAGTTTTACATTCATGGTTTTTCTTGCAAGTAATCTACTGCCATGAGTCACAACTAGAAAGATTAGCTTGGAAATCCATATGATTGTGTCCACTGTGGCAGCACAGGGAATAGGCCATTGTCTACCACATGGTTGTGCCTGTAGTAGCGGCCCAAGGAACTAAGATTTTTGCCACGTAATTAGGTCATCTGTGTTATAATACAAAAAGGGAGATATTTCTATAGATCCTTACCTTTCATGAGAGCAAGGACACAAAGAAGGAAGGACACCACTTTAAGGTTGTGAGCAAAGCGCACACAAGGGGTACATGCTAATTGCATGTCTCGACCGCATGGCAAGTGCCAAATTTTCCAAGAACAACAAGGGCAAGGTGGTGATGGCTTCACCACATGCCCTTGGCGGAGTACAAGTTTTAGAAGCTGTCACTATGAGCACCATGGCCTAGGCAACGACAATCGTATCACCAATGGTAATCCGTGCTAGACTTGGCAAAATCAAGGAGTTAACAGAAGCTAAACAAGTGCTCGGTGAGGATGTGGACAGCTTCCACAGGATGGAGAACGCGCTCGAGGATGACCACCAAAAATTCGGGCCCTGACGAAGAGCATGACATTGACGACGGCAAAGGCGACGAGATTCACGACCATTAACATCGTCGTGCGGTGAACTTGAGCCGATCTCTCCACAAGGGCAAGGCGCTCATCGAAATTCAAGAAGTTGTCCCAAGCAATGAGGTTGCCAACTGTAGCAAAGGCGCCAAGAGCAGACATGTGGGATGTTCTTACGAGCACGAGTCGAATGATGCTACGGCGAAGGCAACTCACCTCGCTCGTCAGAAACTTGTTGAAGCGACTGCCCACATGGCAGGTCAACTCAGGATCATCACTAATAGTGGATGTGCTCCATGAGGAATGGGGAAGGACCCTTCCTATGATGTAGAAAGTGTCATCAAGTCTTTGTCCACCAAAACAGGATATGGTTTGTATATACGTCTTTGAGGAGATCCACTTTTTGGAGGAAGCTGTCATCCGTGACAACGCTCGAGGGGGTGTGGAAGTGTTATGGGGAAGGGGCTAGAAACAATTAGAGACGACTGTGGTGATCAGAGGGCTGCCTGAATGGCGTAACAAAAACCCAGCGATCTCGGTCGCCACCGACAGTGATGACCATTAGAAGTTAAACACCTCACCCTGCCAATAGCAGTATGGGAAGGTACTTCCGAAACAAGAACGGGCCAAATTTTAACAAATGAATGACATGTGTGACAAGGACGACTTCCTCAAATCTGGACCATGCTAAAAGGGGACAAACTCCTCCGTTTCCATAGATGGAACGTGCTACAAAAGCCCAGTCGGTTGAGTACCAGTTCCAAAACACGCACGGCTAGTATAACCGCTGGAGGTTGGAGCGCATGACCAAGTGCTAGAGACAACCCTCTTTCCATGGGTCGAGGTATGCAATTCATACCATGGTTCTTTTTGCCACATGAAATCGGGTACATGACATATGTGGGAAACGTGCTGCAACGGATTGGACGGAATCCTTGGCCAACTAGGCCAAAACCGCGGTGCTTGAGGGTCTCCGACCCTCAAGCCATCCCGTCCAACCGCCCACAGTCCCAGGTGACCCCGCTCGAGCCACATGGCTCCTTTGACCGGTCAGCGTGGCACTGCCACGCTACACTCCCCCCCGCTAGGAGTGAGAGCCGCCTCGGCATCTCCGTTAATCCCGACGTGGGATTCGAGCCATGGAGCTCTGATACCAATGTAACGGATTGGACAAAATCCTTGGCCGCCTAAGCCAAAACCGCGGTGCTTGAGGGTCTCCGACCCTCAAGCCATCCCGTCCAACCGCCCACAATCCCAGGTGACCCCGCTCGGTCCACGTGGCTCCTTCGACCGGTCGGCGTGGCACTGCCACGCTACACGTGCACGGCATGGGCAAAAACATTATCCACAAAGTGTTGGTGCGTCGATCACGACACCCAGTTATGGATAGGTCAGACGGACAAATGAGCACAACGGTTTTGTGACATTGAACAAGCTAATGATATCAGCTGGTGTTTGAATAAAAATGGTGATACCATTACACCGAACATGTGGTTTGGTGGGTGCAGGACGTGTGCTAAAACAGGCGCATGTCCCTTTGCGCCACACTGTTCAAAGGCAGATGCGATTGTTTCATGACTTAGCCCGTGTCGTGGCTATGTCATGAGATGCTGAACAGACCTGGTGTGTTAGCATGCCAATTCCAATCCATGAGGATTGATATCGCGCTGCCCGTACACAGTGTATGCTGGATGCACCAATACCTTACGGATGTTCTATGCATCATTAGTCATGGCCGATGCAAACATCGTTCTATGATTGAACGTGTCAAGGATGACGTCCTTGAATAAATTCTCAATGGTGAAACCATTGACACCCTCTCACTTTGCGAGTGATGATAAAAATCGGGGTACCCGACCGGTACCGACTATACAAAGTTACATGAGTGTACTGTCAACCTTGTTCAAAAGACAAGGATATCTGTGAGTGGGGGTTGTAAACGTACCAGAGGGGGACAAAGACGACGCAGTGCTGTGGTCGAAGACTAAGAGTCACTCTCTTGCGTATGACAAGATTGACCGAATGTCAGAAGTGAACAAATTCAAAGGCGACACCTTCAGTCTATCATCACTCGGCGAGTGAACATGTCATGAACATTGATAGACAAAAGTACATGAACCGATTCCGATGACATAAATCCATCCACAGCTTGGTGAAAAGCCATTCCAAAGAAAATGAGCGACACTCATTTTTTACTAATGGTGCTCCAATGAACTATGACGATCTCATAGATTTCTATAAACCAACTACGGCATAGTTGGGTTCACGTCAAGGTCTATGTGTATGACAGTGGAGACGATCTTTAAACCGATAGCTTTAAGCTAACAGTGTGTTAGCACCTGCATCTTGGTGGTCCGTCCGACCACAAAACGAGTTATAATCAACACTGAGACAAAATAATGACCAGTGTGTCGTAACTAAATGTTGATATGAGGACTCTCAAGATGGACCTTGAGAAATGATACTTCTCATCTTATTCTTTTGATGTTCGGAGAGACGTCTCAAAGTTAAGGACACCGTAACAGGGTGTACTAGTCGTGTACGTCATACTCTTCAAATGCCATGTGGATGGATTCCGATCATACCAAAGGCATGGTATAGCATCGGCTATCCAATTTGTTGGAACAAAACCAATCTCCGAGAGAGATCGCACCGATTACGGTGTAGTCAAACCACACTTTGATGACCCGGAAGGTCAGGGTTAATGGCTGAACTCCCTTGGCTCTGGAGATGGTTCAATTGAAGTACAATGCCAAATGCAAGTACAACATGCATTAGATGTTGCTGCGGGGGTATCCACAGTGGTGGCTGTTTGGAGGATGTCTTCGATGAGGGAGACCCCCTTTACAAGTGCCTTGGGTGAGGCATATGGAAAACACTCTGTTGAGTGGAAGTACCGAATGTACCCAATAGAAGACGCTGAACAACATGTTTTATTGTGACTTGGCAAACACAATCCGTGACGGGTTCCCAAATGCAACCTTAGGACGCGATTACATAATCGCACACATATCTAGGAACTAGTTGTTTCAAGATCACCGGACATGATTCGGAATTGTTTCATCACAATCACATGGAATTGACAACCAAAAGGTGTTCGTCCAACTTGTACCGTAATGATTGTGATCATGGTACACCCGTTTAGTGAATACCATGCACTGAACACTTCATTCATGGATAGAATCCATGGTCGTTGGGAACGGTGATCTCAGCTAACCTAGTTCAAAAGCAGTGTTTTTTTTACAGGGACGTGAGCGGCAGCCTGTGGTACCCATTCCAGACATAAATGAGGGGATGATGGTTTAAACAAAGATCATCAAGGTCGGAGCATTGTCGTGTCTAATGATGGACATTGACGACAATTGCGCGTGCCAGACGACTAATACCACCTCCTTCAAAGATGAGTGCAATCTTTGAAAGGAAAAACAAGTGTGCTCAGCAGCCATGTCTCGGGACCTTGGTGCCTCCAAACCTTGAGATAAAGCTAGCATACGAGTTGCATGGGCTTAGTGGAGCTTGGTTGAGTTCAGCCAACCAACCCGCAGGTGCTGAAAGAGGTCTAGTAGACCTACGCGTGGTCATGAACGCGTGGTAGCAAACCAAGAGGACATATATCCGGATCTTGGATTGCACATATTCACAATGTTGCGGGGAGGTACCACTTCGGCAATAACCCCCCGGAAGAGATCTTGTCCAAACGACATGTGAAGTGTTGTGTGGACCCGGATTGTTTTCGCGGGGACGCCCGGTTAATTGGTCGCAAGGATGCCCCTTGCAAAGGGGGAGGAGGCGTCACCACAATAGCTCGCTCAACACGTACCACATAGAATGTGGGAGAATTCATCTTGTGTACCCTCTTCCAAACTGGCAAGACATTGTTGACCTTGTACGCCCCAAGAGGCATCGACCATGCCATCGATACACACGTGTGATGAGTCTTCGGTGAAGACTCATCAAAACTTGTGAAGAATGTAAAAGGATTGTATGTGTCTCATCCTGGTAAGAGCCCGGGGATCACATGATCAACACTGGAAGTTGTACGCAAATGACCATTATCACAAATACCACAAACGTGTGGTTGATTGTGCATGAACGTGACGCAACTGTGTTGCAGATCACAAGAGTTCAGACTTGTGATTTTGTTCACGCTTCTTGTTGCATGGTTTGCATCATGAATTACGCGATGATAAAACCTCCGTGACCAAAGATGAATCGGGTCGGTTCGAAGCAAAGAGGGAAGAATGTCGCGTATAAGCCATTATTAGGATTAAAAAAGGCATTGAACTATACCTTTCCGGTTTCACGGGCTCGAAATCGGTGTCTCAAGAAGTCGAAGCCTGGAGAAACACAATGGGCTAGAGTCTAGTTTGACTCTAGCCTGGAAATTATCCTCTGGCCGGATTCTAGGTGAAAGGAGTGCCGCGATGGAAAATTCATCGCGTCAGTCCTCCTCCACACTTAGATTAGCGCTAGGGTCCTGTTCCAGCGTGGCAATGCCACGTGGAGCGATTAGGTTTAGGATTATTGTTTACGTCTATGTCCTATGACGACCCTGTCCATTTGTGACGTGGTTCTTCTCAGAAAAAATGGCTGAGGCGACCACTCGCTACCTCTCCTTGAACTACACCTTTTGAGGGCGTACGTCTTGGGGTTCAGAAGCTAGTCGCAAAACGGCCTGTGCCGTTACAGCTTTGAAAACATTACGTGGTTTATTTAGTTTAATCTCCTTACCGAAATTATTCTGATTCTGGTGAAATTCTCTTTGGTCTCCCTGTTCATGTACTGTTGAATACTTTTTTGTTCAGTCGTTTGTTCCATACACCTTTTGGGATCACGCAACGGGCATAAAGTTTTTTCACGGACAAAAAATTTCATCTCATATTATAGAAAGAATTATCATCAATGCACAATAAAAGAGAAGACATGTTGATTTTATTTGATACACAAAACAATGGATTTTGTGTGCTTTGTAGTTGAATCATAAATATAATATTTTCCATGAAAGAAATTTATGTATTCCTACAATTTTCATCCCTTCCATCGACGATGATATCCATCTTTTACCGGGATCAATACGCAGGATGCTTTTGGTGCTGAGGTTGCCTTTCGTTACTGCAGTTGATCAGAGCCACTGGTTAAAGAATAAAGTCTCTGATCAGCTAGTACACATCAATCTGTTTTCACATTCGCTGAATTCATGCGACCGCCTGCCACGAGGTGGTTCGCAACGTGGAAGCGTTGAGGAAGCTCGTCGGTCAGCGTGCTCCTGCTTGTGTGACTACACGAGTCGCCAGCATGCTGTCCGCGTGGCACCCTCCGTTGCGACATTCTGATGTGGATCCAAGAGAACTGAATGAAGTCGTTTTTGAGTATCACTATTACTTGTTGAAAGATCTTAGGGATTCCTCTTCGGGTAGTAACGGGTTTGCCTCCGACCCCCTGTCAGAAACGAGAACCACGCTGAACAATTATGCTCATAGAGCAAACGTTAAGGCCTCCCAGCCTGCAACTACCCATGGAAGAGGTTTGAGCTAACTCGATGGTTGAATCCGCGGCAGCGTCGTCGATGCTTGATCTTCGTCTCACGATTTCCCTTCAGCAAGTTTATCTTTTCCGTTTTGAGAAGCGTTTCGAACCAACATCCATCTAATAACTCCAAAATCTCAATGCACGGAGAAGGGACTCTTGGACACAGCTAGGTTGACCGAACGGACCCGTGGCTCCACTGCAAAACTCCCTCGTTCCTCTGGGGACCGGACTAGTCATCTTAGCTCTACACTGTTGATGCGGCGGAAGTATCAAGGCAAAGCTAGGCAGACTAAACCTTGTGGCGGTTCGACGGTCCGTCGGCGGGTGTAGTTGTTTCTCTCTGACTCGGCCTCTCGTGCTGGATCTCTCCTCCAGTCTCGGTCTCTCCTCCCTTGTGCTCATTTCGATCCCCTGCAATCGTTCACCCTCGAACCCCCTTGCACTCACTGACTGCCCTCGCAGCTGGCGAGAATGGCCAACAGCACCGTTGCGCACTCGCTACGCAGCACAACGTCCGGCAACTTCGCCACCTCACCCACCTCCTCTCGCCCGCTGTCTCAGCCACCCCGGCACCGCCAGCCAATGCCCGCATTCGCAATTGCCGCGGCGGGAGCCACAGGAGCCAAGGCAGCGCACACCTTCTCCTCAGCACCAACCTCGTCCTTGGCGCCACTCTACCTCGCTTCAGCGCAGCCAGCCTCGCCTTGCCCATCCACTCGCCCAGATCCAGGCAGAGGGACAACCGTCAGGCGAATCTCGGTCAGAAGGCGACCCTTGGTGAGACCTTGCACGCCTACACATGACTTCTCCCCTCTCCTTTGCCTGTGGGCTGTGCCTGAGTGCGTATGAGCAGTCGGAGGGTTGGCCACCACGGGTTGTTGATGGATCACAATTCGGGGACATCAACTCTCCTCTTCCGACTCCCAACTTCTTTGTACACTCTAGGCCTCTGCATTCACGCCCCGTTGGATTGTCTCTTCACGTGTCCACGTTGAATGGCCTGGTTTGCCCCCTCTCCCTCTCTTCCTCGTCTTCTTCCCCCCTCTCTCGTTCTTCAGTCCTCCTCCATGACTTCCTCATCGTTATCCACTCACGCTTGCCCTCCCCCTCATGCCCCCCACCTCATCCTCCACCTCCTCATCCTCCTCCTTGNGGGGGAGAGAGAACTCAAGTCCGCTGTCTTCAAACATCGCTCTTCACCCACATGAGCCAACCTGCCTGTCCCATCTGCGTAAGCAAGCTCTCCCCCTCCACGCTAGGGATGGAAAACCGCGGTTTTCGGTTTTTCGGTTTTCGGTTTCGGTTTTCGGTTTTTTTTTATAGGTCGGTTTTTCCCTCTAGCATAGAACCGAAACCGAACCGAACCGTTTCGGCTTCGGTTTTAGGTCGGTTTTGGTCGGTTTTGGTCGGTTTTAGGTTGGTTTTGGTCAGATTTGGTCAGTTTTTGGTGAGAAAAGCAAAAAAAACCAAAACCGAACCTCTTACAGACTAAGTACTATAAGAATTCGGTTTTGGTTGGGCCAAAACCGAAACCGAACCGAAACCGAACTCGGTTTCGGTTTCGGTTTCGGTTCGGTTTTTTCGGTTCGGTTTTGGTCCCAAAACCGAGTTCGGTTCAAAACCGAGGCCATCCCTANAGAGAGAGAGAGAGAGAGAGAGAGAGAGAGAGAGAGAGAGAGAGAGAGAACTCAAGTCTGCTGTCTTCAAACATCGCTCTTCACCCCCATGAACCAACCTGCCTGTCCCATCTGCGTAAGCGAGGTCTCCCCCGCCACGCGGCCTCTAATGTCCCCCCTTTCGTCACCCTTGTCAACGTCGTCGCCACGCATGCTGCTGTTGTGCGCGCGTGTGCGCTTGTCGGTGCTGGCACGGCCGTGCAGGCGCAGGAGACGCTGCCGTCGTACCCCGACATCTGCTTTGCTGTCGACGACTACGACAACACCTTTGACGCTGTGGTTGGTGCTCTTCTCACCTGCATCCGCTTCCCCTCTCTCCTTTGACGCTGTGGTTGGTGCTCTTCTCACCTGCATCCGCTTCCCCTCTCTCCTTTGACGCTGTGGTTGGTGCTCTTCTCACCTGCATCCGCTTCCCCTCTCTCCTTTGACGCTGTGGTTGGTGCTCTTCTCACCTGCATCCGCTTCCCNCTCGTCCTCCTCCTCCTCCTCGTCCTCCTCCTCCTCCTCGTCCTCCTCCTCCTCCTCGTCCTCCTCCTCCTCCTCGTCCTCCTCCTCCTCCTCGTCCTCCTCCTCCTCCTCGTCCTCCTCCTCCTCCTCGTCCTCCTCCTCCTCCTCGTCCTCCTCCTCCTCCTCGTCCTCGTCCTCGTCCTCGTCCTCGTCCTCGTCCTCGTCCTCG
>SZWC01024944.1:3702-14652 GCA_023375785.1 Penium margaritaceum | reverse complement strand
AAAAACAAGACACAGAGGTGCGAGGTCTTGGGTGACGGGAGACAAGCCGAGAGCGAGCGAGCGGCGAGCTCGATCTCGCTCTCGGCTTATCCCCTCCTTGGGGCTCGAACACCACACACACCCCATTGTCCCCTTTGAGCACAAATCATGCCATGCAAGTTTCAACCACACAAAAGTAAGCCAGGAAATGAACCCGGCTGTCACAGTACATGACACGACCGAAAGCCACGTTCTTCCATTTCTTGGTACTTGCAACTGCTGGTCCTTCACACGATGAAGTCATGTGAGATTTGATGCCTGGTTGATGCCCGGCTGTGAGACTCGCTGTGCAGTCATGCCACCATGGCGTAGCAGCCAGCAGGGGTTGCCTTTCTCCAGTTAGTCACCTGTGTCAGTGTGGAGAGTGCAACGAGGCCAGAGGTCACCGTGTGATACTGACAAAAACCCAACACTCCCCCATGACCCACGGCCGACTTGCACAACGGCACAACAGGCACTACACCGACGTCACGAGAAGTGACACGGCGCAAGACTGTATACAGGCACTGGCACAACAGGTCAACCAGGAGAATTACGAGGACACAACAGACCAACAGCGTGAATTGCTGCCTTGAAGACATTGCTGCTAAGTGCTTTTGTGAGGAAGTCTGCACGTTGCTGTCGGGTGTCGACCCACACAATCTGAACATCGCCTGCAGCCACACGCTCACGCACAAAATGATGTTCCACATTGATATGCTTTGTGCGAGTGTGATGCATGCCATCATGCTCAGCAATAGCCTTTGTGCTTTGGTTGTCGCAACGCAAGGTGATGCAGCGAATGGGAACACACAATTGCTGCAACAAACGACACAACCAGACACTTTCACAGGTTCCAGCACCAAGGGCAACATACTCTGCCTCACTGGAGCTGCGTGCAACACAACCTTGCTTGCCACTTTTCCAGGAGATCGCAGTCCCACCGACTAGGAAGACATAGCCAGTGCGACTGCGTGCATCCGTGTCATGTGCCCAGTCACTGTCAGTGTACCCATCAACGACCACTGACGGCTACGCCCGGTAACACAGACCAACGCGGGCAGTGGAGAGCGCATACTGCACAACACGTAGTGTTGCTTCCATGTGTCGTGCACGTGGTGACTGTGAGAACTGCGCAAGGAAGTTGACAGCAAAGGCTACGTCTGCTCTGGTGGTGGTGGCAAGGTACATGAGAGACCCTATGACTCGCAGGTAGTCTGTCACGTCCACCGTCTCCCCCAGTCTTGACACGTCCAGAGTTTTCAACAACCTCTGCCCAGCGGGCGTCATCGGTGTTGAGGCAGTGGGAACAGACTCAAGCAGGGAAGCAAAGCGCTCCCCCAGGCTCCTGACGTACGCGGCCTGGTGGACGTGCAGAATGCGACGAGCGCGGTCACGCTCAAGCTCCATGCCAAGAAACACCCGAGCCGGACCCAAGTCNGTGCTCCGGCGATATCCCCCCTTCTCCAGGGTGGAGGTGATCTCCTGGTTCCAGCACCGTGGTGACTGCTTGAGGCCATAGAGGGCCTTTCTCAGTCTCCAAACTCGATTGGTGCCGTCAGAGAACCCTGGAGGCTGCACCATGTAAATCTCTTCATCCAGCCTACCGTGCAGAAAGGCATTGTTTACATCCATCTGCTCGAGCTCCCAGTCGTGGTGTGCGACAAGGCTCAGGAGGGCTCGAGCTGTGGTGTAGCGTCCGACGGGAGCAAAAGTCTCGTCAAAGTCAACGCCGGGGACTTGAGAAAACCCCTTTGCTGTAAGCCAGGCCTTGTACTTGTCGAGCTCGCCGTTAGGCTTGTACTTACGACAGAAGACCCAGCGGGCATCGATCGCCTTGCGGCCTGGTGGGAGATCGACCAGCTCATATACGGCGTGGTCATCCAGGGCTCTTAGCTCGTCTCGCATGGCAGCCTCCCATTGCTAGAAGTCGGGTGCTACCCGTGCCTGGCGAACAGTGGTCGGGTCAGGCAGGGCGACAACAGTTGCATTGTACTCGGCAATGCTCCCAAGGATGGCGGCCTCGAGAGCACGCTCATGCTCGGACGTGAGCAGTGTGTACCCAAGGACAGAGCTGGGATGCACAACTCCTGTGGCTAGGCCCAGGGCGTCCATACCAGTAGGCAGCACTGGGAACTGTCCAGACGAGGTCTGCGAAGGTTGAGCAGAGGGCGCTGCAGCACTAGAGGAGCGAGAGGGAAGCGCTCGCAGACGTCCGCCACGAACAAAAGGTTCGATGGGGGCAGGGCGTGGAGGAGCACTGGGTGGACTGGGCATGATTGGAGTGAGTGGACTGGATGGGGACGCAGCAGAAGGTGCGGGAGAGATGGACTCAGAAGATGAGGACTCAGATGAGGACACCACAGGGGATGACGGAGCTCCAAGCGAGCTAGACGACACCGATGGGGGGGCGTCAGAGGATGGTGGAGTCACAGTGCCGGCCGTTGGAGAACGCTCCGAGGGTGCAGGCTGCTGAGACGTGACAGCAGCAGGGACGGCAGGGGCAGACGGGACTGCAGGGCCGACCTCCCCCCGCAACCGAGAGAGCGAAAGCAGGGAGGCGGCAGACGAGTGACGATTGAGGTCACGGAGAAACACGGACTCAAAGAACAAGGCATCGCGGGACTCAATGAAGCGCTGACGCTCTGAGTCCCAGAAGCGCCAGGCTTTCGACTGGGAGGAAACGCCCAAGAAGGGGCAGAGACGTCCACGCGGGGAGAGTTTCCCGTCGCGGAGATCCTCTGGGAGCCAGACAGACGCAATGCTACCCCAGACGCGAGCCAGACGGAGGTCAGCACGGGAGCCGTACCAACGCTCAAAGGGCGTAACGGTGCGGGGAAGAGGACCGTGAGGGACGCGATTCCACACCCAGGTCATATAGCTCANGAGCCCAGATTCAGACAGAAGCGTGCGGACACCATCGGCAAGGGTCCGATTCCAACGCTCAGAAACTCCGTTTTGCTGGGGTGTGTAGGGAGCCGAGGTCTCCAGACACACCCCTTGGGACTCAAGAAAGTGGGCGGTGGGTCCAAGGAACTCACCGCCACGATCACTGCGAAAGACTCGCAGTGAACGCTGACACGCACGTTCAGCCTGAACAAGCCACGACGCGATGACAGAAGCAACATCACTCTTCTGACTAAGAGCGAAGATCCAACGGAAACGGGAAAAATCGTCAGTGAGGCACAGGACGTAACGCCCCGCCCCCCCAAGAAAGTCATGGGGAAGAGGCCCCATGACGTCAGCATGAACAAGATCGAGAGGATGAGCGGACTGGGAGTCCGAAGAGGCAAAGGGTGAACGATGCATCTTGCCTTGGGCACAGTCCAGGCAGTCAGAGGGGCATGGCGCAGGGAAGGTGGAAGGGGACAAGCCAACAGCGGGTTGAAGGCGAAGCATGCTAGTGATAGCATCAGTGTGCACATGGCCAAGGCGGCGATGCAAGAGCTGGATATCAGCAGGAGAAAGGGAAGGCGCGACGTGAGCAAGGGACAAGCCAACAACAGGTGCAGAGGGGGCATGAAGGGGAATACGATACAGCTTGGCACACTTAACCCCCCGCAAGACAACGCGACCAGAAGAGCGAAGACTGACAGAGCCCACGCCCTGACTAGCGGAGAAATCCATGTCCTGATCGTCGAGCGACGGCACTGACAGCAGGCTGAGTTCCAACGAAGGCACGAACAGAACGTCAGGCAGAAACAGCACGCCACTTGGACCGACAAAACGGACAACACCAACGTCTTGGACGGGAAGGAGCTGACCGGAACCAGTGCGCACAAAGCGAACAGAGCCGACAGGACCCAAGGAGACAAAAGCATACCGAACAGAGGTCACGTGATGAGTGGCTCCGGAGTCAAGGACCCAGAAGCCACCAGAGACACAGACATGGGGAAGGACGCCACAGGTGGCAACAGTGCCAACGGAGGGCGGGGATGAGGCACAGGCAGCAAGACAACGAGGAAGAACGACAGACTACCAGTGCTCGACCCACGGGACAGACGAGGATGGCAGCCCAAGGACGTGACCGGGGGGGTCCCCACGAAGGACTATGTCAGTTTGACAGGCAAGACCTCTGGCCAACGAAGACACACTCTCACCTCCTTGATCACGAAGGTGAAGATGCTGGAGGAGAGACTGCTCTAGCTGGCGCTCGCTGTTGATGGAGGCTGCAGACGATGGAGCAGGCGCGCTCGAGGGAGAGGCGAACCACGGAGGAGGGACGTAGGCCGAGGAAGGTGGGCCCGCGAAGGCGGGCGCTCCATAGGGCGATGGCCAGCCCCAAGGGTAGAGGACAGGCGGATGGACGCCGGTGACAACGGCGGTGGGGTAGGCATGAGCTGGGGAGCTAGTAGATGACGTAGAGCTGGAGCTGGAGCTAACACCGGAGGAAGAAGAGGAGGGCCCGCTAGTGCGCGCCCAATGGGCACGCATGGCGCGTGCGAGGCGGACGTCGTCAGGGGGTGCAGGGCACTTGCGAGCGGAGTGCTCAGAGGAGCCACAGTTCCAGCACACCACCTCACCAGGAACACGAGACGATGCAGCAGATTTGCCCTTCCCCTTGCCTTGTCCACGCCCGCGTCCACGTCCACGACCTTGGGATGCAAGGGCCGTGGCTGTAGAGGGAGAAGAGGAGGAAGAAGAGGATGGAGACGAGGCCGATGNGTGCAGCCTTATCAAGCTCGCGAAGCAGCTTGAGCCCGCGTGCCCAATAGGCGTCGGCCGACTCGTCCGCTCGCATTAAGAGCGTGTTGAACTGAACGGTGAGGGCACTTTGTGCCGCCTGACCTGTGACTGTCGTGCGGCGACGAAGCATAGTGTATGCACCGACTGGGTCAGCCAGATGCTGAACAGCGGGGTTAGCATTGTAGGTGCCAACCTCGTCGACGAGAGTCTCAGGGGCAGCAGCAATGAGGGCGCGGACGGTGCGAGCAGACTCGTCAGCGACAGGGGTGAAGGAAGGTGTGGCAGGGAAGTAGTATTCCCAAAGACGTTCTCCCTGGGCCCATGCACTAAACCGGGTCTCCCAGGAAGAGAAAGCAAGTCCAGTAGAAAAGACAGGGGGCTGGGAGAAGAAGTCATGCTGGCGGGAGACTGCGGCAGGAGAGACAGTAGATGGGGTGACAGCAGGGTTAGAGGCAGCAGAGTTAGCAGGTGGGGTGGAAGAGACACCGGCACAGGCGCCAGCAGAAGAGCCAGCGCGCAGAACAGAGGCAGCAGGCAGCCGCTTGAGCACAAGCGCAGCCACCTCATCTGCGAAGGCGGCGCGGTTGTCATTCGCGACTTTGAGACGCTCTTCGGCATCACACTGAGCGTCGCGAGCGAGGGCCAGCTGGCGCTGAAGGTCTGCTGTGACCGACTCGTCGTCACCAGGCATGGTGACGACTGATGGGCCCTGCCGAGAAAATTGCGGCAGAGTTTCCCCCGCCCCAGTGGGCGTGGGAAAACTGGGAATGCCTTAGGCACGATGAATATGTGCTGCAAGACAGCCCGACCCAAATCACACAGACAAGCCACCGCAGAGGAGAGAGATAGAGGACGGGAGAAAGGAGATGCAGACAAGGAGACCTCACGAGGAGTGTGAGGGGTTGCGCAAAAGAGCAAGGACAGGCGGGACAATAGAAGCAGCTGCAACAAAGAGCACAGAGACGCAAGATGCAACCGGCACAATCAGTGCAAGGCAGCCTGTGGTGAAGGCGGTGCCAACGGTAGGAAGGACCGCCGCTGCAACGACGGCCGCTGTGACGAGTGTGGTGATGTCAGAGGGTGCTGATGCAGATGCTGCAACAGCGACAGCTGTGGAGGTGCGAATGGCCGTAGCTGCAGCGGATACGGCTGAAGCTGCAGAAGCTGTTGCAGAGGCCACAGATGATGCAGCTGCCGCTAGCTATGTCCCAATGTCAGCCGCTGCCGCAGCCAACGGTCCAGCTACAACGGCCGCCTCAGTGTAGGATACGGCGGCGCGGCCAGCTAACGTTGACGCAGGGGCACGTGCTGCTCTAGCTGCGGCGGCAAAGGTGGCAGCAGCTGCAGCTACCGCGTCTATCACGGCGGACGCAGTACGTGTGAAGGTGCGAGCAAACTCTAGCACGTCCTGACGCCAAGTTGGATGCGGCAATGCAGCAGCAGCGTCGTGCGGCTGCTGAATCCCCCCAGAGGCACCAGGGGAGGGAGGTCTTACGGGGCGTTGTTGTGCTGAGCTCTCCCTTGAGTCGCCACCGAGATCCTCCCAGTGCGCCAGCGTGACGGCGAACACCACCAGACGGTGGTGCGGAGACTGCTACAGGGGTGCAATGCAGATTCTCCACAACGCCGCTTGTTGCTCCTGTCACGTTGGTTATGCGGCTGCTGTGGTGCAGGTGTTTGCTGCAGCTGCTGCTGTTGCTGCCGTGCTGCTACTGAGCTGCTGCTGAGCTGCTGCTGAGATGTTTGCTAAGCAGCTACTGATCTGCTGCTGAGCTGCTGCTGGACTGTTTGCGCGCAGCTGTCGAGCTGCTGCTGAGGTGATGCTGCGTTGCTGCTAAGCAGTTTGCTGAGCAGCTGCTAATGTGCTGCTGAGCTGCTGCGGAGCTGCTTGCTGAGCTGCTGTTGATTTGCTGCTGAGGTGATGCTGCGCTGCTGCTAAGATGCTGTTGCGAAGCTGTTGAGGTGCTGCTCAGCTGCTGCTGAGGAGTTTGCTGAGCAGCCACTGATCTGCTGCTGAGCTGCTGCTAAGCTGCCACGGAGCTGTTTGCTGAGCTGCTGCCGAGTTGCTGCTGAGCTAATGCTGCGCTGCTGCTAAAATGCTGCTGCGAGGCTGCTGTTGATAAGGTGCTGCTGCTGGGCTGCTGCTACGGAGCTAAGGAGATAGATCCACTGCTGCAGGGATGTTGCGAGGCTGCTGCTGCTGCGCTGCTCAGGCTGGGACGTTGTTCACATTGCAGCTGGTGCAAACAACGCTAAGAGACGGCGACGGGCCCCCCCACGCTGCCGAAAATTTTTCGGCAGCGTTTCCCCTGCCCCAGTGGGCGTGGGAAATATGGGAAGGCCGTTGGCACACATGTAGGAACCTGTTCCAACCCCACCCAACCCAGGAATAGAGGGGAGCCCAACCAGCAGGAGGAGGGGAAGACCAAAGAGCCCCGACGGCAAAATGCCATCACTCGCAGCTGCTGTGGCTACATCAGTCAGCTGTTGTTATGCTGATGGGTTGTGATGGCGGGGTGGAGGCGTGACGCCAAGAGTGGCCGTCGCGGGTTTGACCCAGGATACGTGGACAGCAGATCGATCCGCTGCCCGTCTTCCACGCAAATTGCTCTGATACCAGTAGGCTGCTGCATTAGACAAGTAGGCAGCAGCTGAGGTGAGGCTTGGAAGACACCAAGCGAGCAATGGATTATGGTGGAAGTTAGAAGTAACGAGAGAGTGAGTGGAAAAACAAGACACAGAGGTGCGAGGTCTTGGGTGTCGGGAGACAAGCCGAGAGCGAGCGAGCGGCGAGCTCGATCTCGCTCTCGGCTTATCCCCTCCTTGGGGCTCGAACACCACACACACCCCATTGTCCCCTTTGAGCACAAATCATGCCATGCAAGTTTCANCGTTCTTCCATTTCTTGGTACTTGCAACTGCTGGTCCTTCACACGATGAAGTCATGTGAGATTTGATGCCTGGTTGATGCCCGGCTGTGAGACTCGCTGTGCAGTCATGCCACCATGGCGTAGCAGCCAGCAGGGGTTGCCTTTCTCCAGTTAGTCACCTGTGTCAGTGAGGAGAGTGTGCAACGAGGCCAGAGGTCACCGTGTGATACTGACACAAACCCAACAAGAACAAGGGTTTGACTATGGGAGAAGCGCAGAGTTACAAGCTTCAATAGCTTCAACATGCAGAGTGGCATGAAAAGTGACAATTTCACAGCATGAATACCTGCCGTGGCGCACAGTGGGTGACAGACTGTGCTCCTCTACGCACAGCAGGGTTTCAAGGGTTAGGAGCAGGTAAGTGAGCAGAGAGCTCTGCTGCCGTCGTCGACGTTCCCGCTGCTGGCAATGGCGGACTGCCATGGGCAGAGGCCAAGAAGGAGAAGCGGCGACTCCCTCCTCAACACGGACTACAAAATCCTCACAAAATCCTTGAAGCGCGACTGCGTCACGCCCTCCCTCACATCATTAGTCCAGAGCAGACTGGTTCCGCCCATGGGCGCAACATCAAAGACACTCTCTCTTGCATCTTTGACTTGCAACATTGGGCCAAAACGACAGAGGCAGAACGCACCTTCCTCCTTGCCGACTTTGGAAAAGCCTGTGACACCCTATGTCGCAATCACTTACATCGCACAATGGAACACATGGGCTTTCCCCCAATCTTCATCACATGAATACGGGCTACACTAAACAATACGCTCACCAGCTTCCTCGTAAACGGCCACCTCACTCCACAAATCCAAACCCTCACAGGTGTACGTCAAGGATGTCTAATAGCCCCCCTCCTTTTCATCATAGCCATGGAGCCTTTCAATCGTCTCCTCCAGTGCCTTCTTCCCCGGCCCATCACCACGCTCCCTTCCTGTCCAAGATTTGGTGCCTACGCCGATGATACGACCATTTTTGTTACAAACCCCGCATCGTTGAACTCAGGCATCCTTGGACTCCTACGTTGCAACCAACTTACAGGCCTCAAAGTCAACACAGCCAAAACACTACTTTTTCCTGCTACCCCCTCCACACAGCCCTTTGAGGATACCACCTACAAACGCACAACAGAACCCCAGCGTGTACTCGGGTTACGCCTTGACCATGACCCCCAAGCCACATCCCTCTGTACAGACTCCCTCCTCCCCAAGTTCAAATCAGCAACTCTCCTACGGCGTAATACGCACTGTACTACTCGGACACGAACCATAGCCATAAATGCTTATCTAGTCCCGAAAGTTCTCTTCCACTCGGATCTGCAACCCCCTCCTCCACATGTGCTCAATCAACATCCACAACCCTGCCTCAACTTCTTATCCTCTCCCTCACAAGACAGTAAACTCCGCTTCATCAACCAGGACCTAGCCATCACTCCCATCCAAGAGGGAGGCCTAGGTATGCTCTGGCCCCCGACCCTCTTTCAAGCACAAAGCATACGAATCGCATACAGATTCCTATCACCCTCACCCTCACCCTTGGAAATATGTAGCTTGCCAAGCCAACAGCTTCCTCTTGCAAGGCCATCGGTTCCTTGCACACCCTGACATCCTCAAGCTCAAAAAAGAAACTCCATCTTGCTGGTCAGCCATCATCCGCAACTTGATCCTAATGAACCCAAAAATCGAACCACCCTCCATGTTCGTCATTGAAATCCTCGAAGAACACGCTGCCTTCAACCGTTTTATCGTCAAAGAAGGTGGCAAGCCCTTTGGATTAGCCAGATCGGAAAGATTTCTATATGATAGAGAACTTCAACTCAAACACTTCTTCCTCGAACTCGCAGTCAAACATGGTCTACAGATAGCGGAGGTCAAGGTCTATGAAAACTTTCGTCCGGAAAAACGTGTCGCTCAGAAAATTCTCAGCTGTATCCCCACTCAATGGGCCCAAGTCCTCGCGGGTGAAGCCAGAGATTTTCAGAACAAACATGAGTACTGGTGCCCAAAAAGCAACACAACCATAGAACCATCGCTCATCTACAAAGTCATGGACTTCACTCATCCAGCCACCATTCAACCATACATCGTCGATCCCAATCTAGGTCTTAGGATCGCCCCTCTTGACCCTACACAAATGTTCTACCCAGAGGACTGGACCCCTGTCCACATAACGGACAACAAACTCCTTGGGTTTTGTAACAACACCACTATCCCCCCCTGGCGCATCCAAGGTAACAACCCATCCCTCTCTACCACATACAAAACTCTTCTGTCATCTGTGCTTAAGCCGTTAACATATTGGAGCAAATAGAGCCATGTTACACTCCCCATAGACCTGGTACAATTCATGCACAAACTCATGAGATCAAACATCCTAGGCCCAAAACAAAAGGCTGTGCTGATCAGAGTCATTATTTTCTCAATCCAAGTCAGCGACCGCCTTCGGTTCCTCCCTCCACATTTTACCACAGTTTGCCCCTTCTGTAATCGAAGTACAGATTCCATTGAACATGCATTCCATAATTGCCCAAATCTCCAACCTACTATAAACAGAATCCTACAAAGTGCACACCTCATAGGAAATCTCACCACCGAACATGTCTTCCATTTTAACGATGGGATCAAGCGATTCCCATGGTGGCAAATGCTCCAAGCAACATCCTTATGTGAAATCTGGCTACTCCGCTGTAAGGTTTCTCGGAAAGAGATCCCAAATCCTCGTCACCCTGACAAAATCTAAAGACACACAATCCTGTCAAACTTTGAAGACCAACTCACCACACACATATCCTACCTTGCCCATGTTAACAAACCTCATGCCCACAAGGCAATTGCCCACATGATATCCCAACTAAATAAACCACCGGCACTATGCAAAGTGGACCGCAAGGTCCAACCACCACACATCGTCATTGCTCATCAGTTATGGCGCATCTGGTCCCAACGTTCACCTTTACCTCAGGGGGATGGGCATTTCCACGAGTTGCTCAGAGAGTAACTCGGGAACCCCCTAAACCACAGTCACGACCGTTGGTTTGAAAATTTCCTTTGATGGTGGGTAAGTGGGTTCAAATCCTACATATCCTCTGGGAACCTACCCGGGTATGACCCCTGTTGTCGTATGGGACGTGGCGGCGCTGTAAGTCCCATCCGAAAGGTGCCGATGGGGTTGCCACCAAACGAGGTCAATTTCGACCACACCAAAAAAGAAAAAGAAAAAAAGATAGAAAAACAAAGACCCAAAAAAACAAGTGCAAAGTTGCACACTACGTTTGCAACGGATTACATAGTATACATTATCTTGTGTGAAAGATGTTAAGGGTGGG
>SZWC01024941.1:4873-19429 GCA_023375785.1 Penium margaritaceum | reverse complement strand
AGTCCATCGGATTGTTGATAATGACGTTGATGGCGTCGTGCAGGTCCCCGTGCAACATTACCGGACTGCGCACTGCAAGTGCACTTTATTCGCTGATGGGAACAGTGATGGGATCTTCATTTTCACCGCGTCAACGGCATTGACCCACTCTACCATGCTCTTTGTCTTGGCCTTGACGTGCAATGGGTCATCCGTTTCAGCAACTCACGGAGCTTTCAAGTTCTACGAGAAAGTGACCAAACCTCTTGAGTTTCCTTGTCGGTCAACGCTTGCAACAGCTTTGCAAGCTTACCTGAAACTGATTGATGTGGAGGGTCTTGGTACGTGCTGTTCGAAATGTGGTGTCTATCCCTCCAAGCTTGTGTGTGATGGCAGAGCTCTTATCAACAGAAATGGCGACACCTCGGACCACAGATTGTACACTCAACCACAGGCGGAAACTCTGGCGCCGAGGCGGTGTGTGGCCAAGCGTCTCATCGCAGATGGCCATGCACGGGTTTTGCTGGCCCGTCTTGCCGTTCGCCGCCGCCAGCGCGACCTCTTCGTGCAGTCCGACATGGATTCTTTGCTGACAAAGCTACGCGCGTGCGGGGCTACTGGAATAGCTGGTCTTGTTGAGGAGGCTAAAGTCTTGAGAGTTGATGCAGAAGGAGTCAGTGTAAGTCCACTCTGAGATTTATGTGTTGTAATTTCAATTCTGTTGTTGAAATACGAAAACATGAATTCAAGGTAAATGTGTTTGTTTTGCAGTTCTACACAGTGAACAAAGACATGAAGGAGCTGCTGTACACTTTGGGAACTTGGGGCACAGATTCGTGCCTTCTTGATGCTGCAGCTGCCTCCGATTTGAGAACGCTTCTCTTCGACCCTGCAAACATGACGTTGTCGAGGTGGCAGAACATCGTGAATGTCATGCCAATCGTTGCTAAGTCATTGGATCTTTACATGAGGGGAATGTTGATGGAGTACAAAACATGCATGACACCAGCTACATGGTTGGTCGCAAAAGAGACCCTGTCTCCATCGCTCGTCCAAATGCTGGAGAAGTTGCTCGACATCAATGAGGAAGCGCTGGTGAGCCTGTTTTTGCTAAATAGGGACATAGTTTTTTTTTTTTGCAAACGTGTGCATCATTGTTCATAGACAAATGACACTTTTTGTAAGTGAAAACCTGCAAACTCATTGCAGATGACAGAGGTGACCTTCACTCCACCTGACGGAACCATGGTTCCAACGGCTTGTTACCCACACTGGCCACAACAATGTGGAAGGCCACTCTACAACAACTTAGAGAGAGCAGATGGACGAAGCATCCAGCGGCGAGATGATGCTAAGTGTGCCGCTGATGATGACAAGAGCAAGCACACGAGAGCAACAACACGAATTTTCACTGTGGTATGCCCGCACCTAGTGATCTATGGGTTTCATGTTATGTTCAATGGTGAATCTCCCAATGACATATTCACAACCCTGCTCACACGGTTTCCTGCTGACCGTCGGCCACGATTTGTGTTCTACGATAACGCCTGTAAGCTGTACTCGTACGTCTTGGGGAGAGAGCCTGGCATGCTATCCA
Organism: Penium margaritaceum; assembly: GCA_023375785.1. Taxonomy (NCBI): domain Eukaryota; kingdom Viridiplantae; phylum Streptophyta; class Zygnematophyceae; order Desmidiales; family Peniaceae; genus Penium; species Penium margaritaceum. The sequence goes on along the minus strand of SZWC01024941.1, from coordinate 17,853 downwards.
GAACCAGGCTGCTCTGTGACCGGTTCCACTTCGGTCACAGAGACGCTGCAAAGCACACTTGTTCTCCTGCGTTCAGTCCAGACATTTACAGTTATCTCCAAGGTGAGAACACAATTTTATCGTGTTATCGTTTGTCCCTAATTTTCCCATTGTCCATTGTACTCAAGTTGGACTCTCGTTGGTCAACCTAACCTGATGCTAGTGTTGAATATGTGCAGGGACAAATACGTCAGCAAATGAACAGGTGAACCGTTTCATCCGGCGTTTCACCATGCAGAGTTTTACTTACACAATCCAGAACTTGATGGAGATGTGTAGAGTTGTGTTTGCTTACTGGAACTTCCGCAAGAACAAGGAGCGGGTACATGTGGAAGGCGGGAATGAGGAATTTTCAGATGGTCTTAGCCTTAGCAGTTATCTTTGAATCAATGACTTTTTCATATTATCATTTGCCACGTTTTCCACGTACCACGGACTGTACCTGGCGTCTGTTNGCAGATGACAGAGGTGACCTTCACTCCACCTGACGGAACCATGGTTCCAACGGCTTGTTACCCACACTGGCCACAACAATGTGGAAGGCCACTCTACAACAACTTAGAGAGAGCAGATGGACGAAGCATCCAGCGGGGAGATGATGCTAAGTGTGCCACTGATGATGACAAGAGTAAGCACACGAAAGCAACAACAGGAATTTTCACTGTGGTATGCCCGCACCTAGTGATCTATGGGTTTCATGTTATGTTCAATGGTGAATCTCCCAATGACATATTCACAACCCTGCTCACACGGTTTCCTGCTGACCGTCGGCCACGATTTGTGTTCTACGATAACGCCTGTAAGCTGTACTCGTACGTCATGGGGAGAGAGCCTGGCATGCTATCCAGAACCAGGCTGCTCTGTGACCGGTTCCACTTCGGTCACAGAGACACTGCAAAGCACACTTGTTCTCCTGCGTTCAGTCCAGACATTTACAGTTATCTCCAAGGTGAGAACACAATTTTATCGTGTTATCGTTTGTCCCTAGTTTTCCCATTGTCCATTGTACTCAAGTTGGACTTTCGTTGGTCAACCTAACCTGATGCTAGTGTTGAATATGTGCAGGGACAAATACGTCAGCAAATGAACAGGTGAACCGTTTCATCCGGTGTTTCACCACGCAGAGTTTTACTTACACAATCCAGAACTTGATGGAGATGTGTAGAGTTGTGTTTGCTTACTGGAACTTCCGCAAGAACAAGGAGCGGGTACATGTGGAAGGCGGGAATGAGGAATTTTCAGATGGTCTTAGCCTTAGCAGTTATCTTTGAATCAATGACTTTTTCATATTATCATTTGCCACGTTTTCCACGTACCACGGACTGTACCTGGCGTCTGTTTGGAAAAAGTAAACATTAAACATTCCATTTCCACTTGTTGGGCAGAAACGCCAATGTGTATTCTAACTGAGTATATGTATTCCTGTTGGCTTCCAGTTCCCATCTCGCAAAGGAGTGCAGCAATCTGAAAAGCTGAAGTATCAAGTCACAACTTGCAAATTGTTCACCTAACTTAGTAATATACTGTCCTAACTGCAAGTGTTGTGTACGTGAACATTCAACATTCCAGTTTTCCTCTTCCCATTTGTCGGGAAGAGACGATAAGTTGTATTATAACCGAGGACAGAGTTGTATTACTTTCCAAGTTCCCATCTTTCTCCCATTGAGAAAAGCTGAAACACTTGGATACAACTTGAAAATTGTTAACCTAACAGCTGACAGCTAACGACAAATCCAAACAGCCATGGATTGGTGACAATCAACACCAGATACAACTATAAAATGTGGTACATACACCGTTGTTTGTGCAAGTAAGTGTTAATGAGGGCCAGTTACCAGTACAGTGCTACCAATTTGCACACAAGTCACATTGTTACACCAGAATGTGATTGCAAGGGGTGCAACCAACCATCGTTTTGCAACATTCACAATCAGTAGACATGTTAAGGTTTTGATTCAGTAGCAACCAATTCTACCTACGCGTAAGTAAAATCTTATGTAGAGTAAGGATTTGCATGAGGTTATGTCATTCCCTTGAACTTCCCCTCTATTATTCATCATTACGGATTGAAGCGTTGGAAAATTCAAACGTTTTGGAAAACTATAACGACATACCCAGATACATCATCGTTATGACTATACACAACGAGGAATTCTAGTACATCTGCCAGATCTATACGGCAGTATCCTATTTCTTCTTCTGAAATGGAAGTTGCCACGTTTCACAGTCACCCCAACGGGTTGATGGCTTTTTCAGTCGGCCGGTACGTCGGGGCTGGTTCTGTTCTGAGACAGTTTTTCGCGACAATCTTGAACGAACTTGCATATTCTTCATATGTTCAGAGGTAGTCGCCTTCAACATCTTCATCCCCTTCAACCCCTGATCTGCACATTTACATGTCAGTGGTCAGATATTGAACGTTTGCATGCAGCACAAAGGAACTAAACCATTGAAAACACTTACCCTGCGTACGTGATTCATCTTCATTTTCCTTGGCTGCGGCAACCCTAGGATGGTTGCGGAGACTTCCTGATCCCTGCTCCAATGAAACTTGCTCCATGGTCAGAGGAATTGCCGTCCTCATTGTCTGATTTATGTTTGCCAATGCGTTGACAAAGCTCTGAAAACGGAAAAACGGTAGATCAGCTCAAGCACATCGCTAGCACAAGTTAGGTTACAGATAATTTTGCAGAAATTACCTGACACTGCAGACCGTGGAACTGCCACTCTTGAAGTGTTTGTTGCGTGAACTCTGCACATTAAAAAAACAATATCAGTTCATTACTTCCAATATGCCTAAACAATGTAAGATGCAGCATTCACTGTACAACGTACCTCCGCTGTCCACAATGCGTTTGCCCCTCATGATCACTCGCTCCAGTCCGTGGCAGAAATTGTTGCTTGCGTCATGTAGGCCTTTCAGGTAATCTCTGGCAACGTGAAGAATTTCTTCCATCTCCAGGATGGTTTGCGGCAGGCTCCTCCGGTAATATGCAGCGCCAGGTTTACAACTATCTGCCATCATTCCAGTAAAGGTTCCGTCGGGTACTCCTTGTCCACACTTGCTCGCAAGATGGTTTGTTAGCTCATCAAAAACTTCCTGCAAAAACACATACCAATTCCACAAAGTACATCAATCTATCTGTCACACAGTGACAGAAAAACATGAACATTTAAGTAAACAGACGTTACCAAAGCGTGCTGGTTCGCAGTATCCGGCTGCATACAGAAGACAAGCTCATCCAAGAGAGTTTGATCTGCCTGCTGCGAAGGCTGAACAACGTTCGAACACTGTTGCGGAAAACCAGCAGTTCCAGCTTCTTGCCTGTACGCAGACAAGTCCTGCTGCTGCTGGCCGGCAAAGGACACTCCAGCTTGCTGCCAAAGCCCCAAGAAAATTGCATCGTGTAAGCCCCAAGAAAGTCATGTGACAAAACTTTTTTTTACACAAAATTCAGGCACTGGAGACAACGTACCCGAGTAGGCGTTGGTTCTCCAGACGGCTGCAGGTTTGGAACTCTTCCGCAAGTAGTCCCGCGAGTTGCACACTGGCCAGCTTCTGTTGGCTGATATCTTGCACGGACTGATCACCTTTAGTTGTCTGCGCAACCTCTGCTGCCTGACGAACTTCTGCGGCCTGAACGGGTTGCGTGCTCTGAACGCCTTCCGGGATCCGAGTACGTGGAGTATTCAGAGCAACGACGTGCGGAGACTCAACGGCTTGGGTGCCCTGACCTGCTTGCGGGGACTGACAGACAGATGGGGATGGCGGGAACTCACCGGCGGTCGGTGACTGATGCGTGGGGTTACCGGACTGCGGAAGCTCGCGGGGCTGCAGCAGCTGACCGGACTGTGGCAGCGGACCGGACTGCGATGGCTCTGCGGCCTGCAGGGCCTGACCGGATTGCGGGTTCTGACCGGGCTGGGGGATCTGACCTCCCTGCGGAACCTGACCGGAGTGCGGGACCTGCCCGGGCTCCGGGACCTGACCGGACGCAGAGACCAGACCTGACGGCGGGACTTGACTAGACTGGGGGACCTGAGTAGGCAGCGGGACCTGACTAGACGGCGGGAACTGACCTGGCTGTGGGGCCTGACCGGGCTGCGGGAACTGACCTGGCTGCAGGAACTGACCGGACAGCGACTGACCGGACGGCGGAACCTGACTGGACGGCGGGAACTGACCGGGCTGCGCGAACTGAACGGGCTGCGGGAACTGACGGGGCTGCGGAAACTGACCGGGCTGCGGGAACTGACCGGGCTGAGGGAACTGACCGGGCTGCGGGAACTGACCGGGCTGCTGGAACTGACCGGGCTGGGCGAACTGACCTGACTGAGGAAACAGACCTGGTTGCAGATACTGACCGGACTGCGGGAAGTGACCGGACTGCGGGAGCGGCCCTTGCTGTGGTAACTGAGCCGACTGCGGGAACAAACTTGGCTGCGGGATCTGAGCAGACTGCGGCAACTCACCGGGTGCGGGAAACTGACCAAGACCGGCAGTGGCAGAATCAGCAGCAGGGGCAGCAGCGGTGGCGGCAGCGGCAGCAGGGGTGGTGGCAGCAGCGGCTGCGGCAGCAGCAGCAATGGCAGCAGTGTCAGACGCAGAACTATCTATGCCTCTTCCAGACTGAACAGACGCGTGGCGACCGTCTGCGGATGCCGCGCCAGAGACTTCTTGCGCCGCGATTGCCTGGACGCGCACTCCAGCTGCGGCTGCGGCGGCACGTCTCTCAGTGTTGCGCGCGCGCCTTGCAGCAGAACTACGAACAGGTTCGGCATGCGCAGAAGATGAGGAGTCAGCTGTCTCAGGTCTTCTCTTTCTCATCGCGGAAGGTGAGTTTCCATCCGCACAGTCCGGATCATAAAGTTTCTGCGAAGAACACACGAGAGAGTTGTTCGTCACGTCTATTCGTTTCTTTAAGATTGATTAACTACTGCTAACATAAAGAGTGATCTTACCGTCTGATTCCACTGGGATTTTGCTGATTCCAGTTTTTCGCACCGGTAGGACTTATACAACGGCCTCTTGAACTTCTTGTCGGGGTCAGGGTGCTCAATCATGAGATCATTGATATTATCTTCCTCTTGGCGGTAAGGATTTTTCAGAACCCAAGGCCGCTGGAAAAATGCCTCGAAGTCCAGTGTTACATCATTTTTACCGGCACCCTCATCCCTTGCCTTCTCACGCACAATCTTCTGCGCGGCATGTGTTTGAAGGACAAGCCACAACATCGACGGGCACGCTTGCTCGAACCTCTGCAACTTCTGAAAATCGTCGGAGTGGAACTTCATAGCAAAAAACTCTAACACTTTGTGCGGTTGCCTCCATGGCTTCCTTCCAATGGCCATGCCGCAGGCGCCCATCTTTGCAAGCCATTGAAGTTTCGGTAATGTTACCAGGTCTGCAGAATAGAATTCCAGGCGTGGTCTCAGGTCATGCGACACAAATAACTCTNGGGGGAAGCGACCGACGTCACAGCCGGCGCACTGGTGTCACATGAAGTCCCGTCAGAACCTGCTGCATCCGAGGAGGAAAGGACGATTACTTCCGGCTCCCTCAACTCTTGCCTACCGCGTGCGCGAGAATGCAGAGCAACTGATCTGGGGTTGCGAGGGGAGAAGGGCGATTCTCCTGCTGTCCCACTCGACGTCGAGAAGTCAAGCTCCTCTGTGACACACTCCTCCTCCGAGATCTCACGGAACGACCTCCTGCGAGGCATCCTACACCTACGGGTCTCCCACGCGGGAGACACCAAGTTCTAACCCTAGGGTTTCAACGTCAGGCATCGTCACCATCTGCCCAGAAACTAAGTGTCAAAACCTGCACCAACGGACCAAAGCAAATGAAATGGACAACGATACGCACCTAGTAGCGATGAAATCCCCGACTTGAAGATGGAAAGTAGAAAACACGGTAAGAGTACATGAAAGAGTTGCCTGTCCATAAAATACGAACGAGAAATGTTGTTTATGCAGTAGGAATATCAGCTTCCGGACAACGAAAGAGGACCGTTCTGTTCGGGAAGCAGGCAAACGCTGTCATGTCAGCGCAAAACAGCCTGTTCGGTTGATAGAAGGTTTTCTTGTTTCGTTTCTTAGAAATGAGATTGCTATACAGGCTGACGGAAGAGGACAGTTTCCATCGTTTAAACCGGTGTTCATTGTTTCGTGGAACACAACAGAATTTGTTTCCCGTTTCTGTCAACCAATGCGTTGCTGATTTCTGTTTATGCAGAAGAAATATCAGGTTCCGCAGAACGGAAAACAAACGTTCTGTTGAGCAAGCAGGAATACACTGTTATAGAAGAGCATTAAACCTTTTCGGATGACGGAAACGGTTTCACCGATTCTTGTCCGAGAGAAGAAATATTGATCCGGCTATCGGAACAGGACTGTTCCATCAATGAAACTGTTTTTTTCATGTTTCTTAAAACGAATGAGACACCTTGTCCACCAGAGCATAGCGATAGTCATGGTTCGTGTCCCCAAATAGGAATGCCCCTTTCGTAACGTGAAAAACAAAAGTTAAGGGCAGTGTAGAAAATGAGGGTTTGCATCTGGATATCATGTTTTTGTACTAGGTTTGTCCTTCGAACGCTTGCAAGTCTAAGCCGAAGTCGACGCAGAATTCCTCTTTCGTTTTCCTTGTGTCGTTTGACAATGCATGGCGATTGCGTTTCCCACTCCCATCAGACGGAGACAGAGTTACCTGTTTGGTTTACGCTTGTGGGTTCGTTCATTCTGGACTATTAGCGTCTGTTGTACAGCGGTGACCTGCGTCGGACCGAATGCAGCAGCCGGACTCTAGTAGCTGGGTTGTCTTGTCTAGCGCGAAAACGTTTTTCGTGAATGACATAGAAAACCCCTTCGTGGTAGACGGAGTGGTCCATGTTTTAGTCAGCAAACAGGCATATTCGCGTCCGGACGATTCATCAAACACGTTTCTCGTTCCTGTCCTCCAGAGCAGAGGTAAAGTCTTGGTTCGTGTCACCAAACAGGAATGCCCTTTTCGTATCGTCAAAAAATATGGAAGCAGGCAATGTAGGAAACGAGGGTTTGCTTCGAAATGTCACGTGTCCGTACAAGGTTTGTCCTTCGAACGCTTGCTAGTCTTAGCCGTATTGGACGCAAATGTCTTTCGTTTTCCCTTTCTCGTTGGACAAAGCAAGGCGAAACCCTAAACCACTCCTGTCAGACTGAGACAATGTTACCTGTTTCGTTTACATTTGTGGGTTAGTCCATTCTGGCCTTCGGTCCGACCTACGTTGGACCGATGATTGGTTTCACAGTTTCTGTCGCGTCAAACGAGAAACCCTGTTCCGACGTTTAAAAATGTAAACCCAATTCTGGTTGTAGGCGGGCCCTCTTGTTTCATTTATCAAACGGGCATATTTCCGACAGACACGGAGCCATGAAACACGTTTCTCGTTCCTTTCATCCAGATCAGTGCAAAAGTCATGTTTCGTACCATGAAACAGGAATGCACTTTCGTCGCGTGAGAGAGTGGAATCTGGGCGGTGTACAAAACAGGGGTTTGCATCTGGATGTCATGTTTTTGTACTAGGTTTGTCCTTCGAACGATTGCAAGTCTAAGCCGAAGTCGACTCAGAATTCCTCTTTCGTTTTCCTTGTGTCGTTGGACAATGCATGGCGACTGCGTTTCCCACTCCCATCAGACGGAGACGCAGTTACCTGTTTGGCTTACGGTTGTGGGTTCGTTCATTCTGGAGTATTCGCGTCTNTTGTGTAGCGGTGACCTGCATCGGACCAAATGCAGCAGCCGGACTCTAGTAGCTGGGTAGTCTTGTCTAGCGCGAAAACGTGTTTCGTGAATGAAGATAGAAAATGCCTTCATGGTAGACGGAGTAGTCCATGTTTTAGTCACCAAACGGGCATATTCGCGTGTGGACGAGTCATTGAACACGTTTCTCGTTCCTGTCCTCTAGAGCAGAGCAAAAGTCATGGTTCGTGTCACCAAAGAGGAATGCCATTTTTGTCTCGTCAAGAAAAAGTTACAGGCAATGTAGGAAACGATGGTTTGCTTCGGAATGTCACGTGTCCGTGCTAGGTTTGTCCTTCGAACGCTTCCTAGTCTTAGCCGTATTCGACGCAAATGTCCTCTTTTGTTTTCCCTTTGTCGTTGGACAAAGCAAAGNGTTTGTCCTTTGAACGCTTGCAAGTCTAAGCCGAAATCGACTCAGAATTCCTCTTTCGTTTTCCTTGTGTCGTTGGACAATGCATGGCGATTGCGTTACCTACTCAGGTCAGACGGAGACGCAGTTACCTGTTTCGTTGACGGTTTTGGGTTCGTTCATTCCGGACTATCAGGGTCTGTAGTGTCGCGGTGACCTGCGTCAGACCGAATGCCGCAACTGGACTCTAGTAGCTGGGTAGTCTTGTCTAGCGCAGAAACGTGTTTCGTGAATGAAGATAGAAAATGCCTGCATGGTAGACGGAGTGGTTTATGTTTTAGTCACCAAACGGGCATATTCGCGTGCGGACAAGTCATTGAACACGTTTCTCGTTCCTGTCCTCTACAGCAGAGCGCAGGTCATGGTTCGTGTCACCAAACAGGAATGCCCTTTTCGTCTCGTCAAGAAAAAGTTACAGGCAATGTAGGAAACGATGGTTTGCTTCGGAATGTCACGTGTCCGTCCTAGGTTTGTCCTTCGAACTCTTCCTAGTCTTAGCCGTATTCGACGCGAATGTCCTCTTTCGTTTTCCCTTTGTCGTTGGACAAAGCAAGGCAAAACCCTAAACCACTCCTGTCAGACTGAGACAAAGTTACCTGTTTTGTTTACATTTGTGGGTTAGTCCATTCTGGCCTTCGGTCCGACCTACGTCGGACCGATGATTGGTTTCACAGTTTCTGTCGCGTCAAACGAGGAACCCTGTTCCGACGTTAAAAATGTAAACCCACTTCTGGTGGAAGACGAGGCCTTTTGTTTCATTCATCAAACGGGCAAATTTCCGATGGACACGGAGCCATGAAACACGTTTCTTGTTCCTTTCATCCAGATCAATGCATAAGTCATGTTTCGTGCCATCAAACAGGAATGCACTTTCGTCGCGTGAAAGAGTGGAATCCGGGCGGTGTACGAAACACAGGTTTGCATCTGGATGTCATGTTTTCGTACTCGGTTTGTCATTCGAACGCTTGCAAGTCTAAGCCGAAGTCGACTCAGAATTCCTCTTTCGTTTTTATTGTGTCATTGGACAATGCATGGTGATTGCGTTACCTACTCAGGTCAGACGGAGACGCAGATACCTGTTTCGTTGACGGTTTTGGGTTCGTTCATTCCGGACTATCAGGGTCTGTAGTGTCGCGGTGACCTGCGTCAGACCAAATGCCGCAATCGGACTCTAGTAGGTGGGTTCTGTCTGGCGCGAAAACGTGTTTCCGTGAATGATCATGGAATATTCTATCATGGTAGACGGAGTAGTCCATGTTTTAGTCACCAAACGGGCATATTCACTCTTGGACGAGTCATTGAACACGTTTCTCGTTTCTGTCCTCCAGAGCAGAGCGAAAGTCATGGTTCGTGTCACCAAACAGGAATGCCCTTTTCGTCTCATCAAATAAAGTTACAGGCAATGAAGGAAACGAAGGTTTGCTATGGAATGTCACGTGTCCGTGCTAGGTTTGTCCTTCGAACGCTTCCTAGTCTTCGCCGTATTCGACACAAATGTCCTCTTTCATTTTCCCTTTGTCGTTGGACAAAGCAAGGCGAAACCCTAAACCACTCCTGTCAGACTGAGACAAAGTTACCTGTTTCGTTTACATTTGTGGGTTAGTCCATTCTGGCCTTCAGTCCGACCTACGTTGGACCGATGATTGGTTTCACAGTTTCTGTCGCGTCAAACGAGGAACCCTGTTCCGACGTTTAAAATGTAAACCCAATTCTGGTTGTAGGCAGGGCCTCTTGTTTCATTCATCAAACGGGCATATTTCCGACGGACACGGAGCCATGAAACACGTTTCTCGTTCCTTTCATCCAGATCAATGCAAAAGTCATGTTTCGTGCCATCAAACAGGAATGCACTTTCGTCGCATGAAAGAGTGGAATCCGGGCGGTGTACGAAACAGGGGTTTGCATCTGGATGTTATGATTTCGTACTAGGTTTGTCCTTTGAACGCTTGCAAGTCTAAGCCGAAGTCGACTCACAATTCCTCTTTCGTTTTCCTTGTGTCGTTGGACAATGCATGGCGATTGCGTTACCTACTCAGGTCAGACGGAGACGCAGTTACCTGTTTCCTTGACGGTTTTGGGTTCGTTCATTCCGGACTATCAGGGTCTGTAGTGTTGCGGTGACCTGCGTCAGACCGAATGCCGCAACCGGACTCTAGTAGCTGGGTAGTCTTGTCTAACGCGAAAACGTGTTTCGTGAATGAAGATAGAAAATGCCTGCATGGTAGACGGAGTGGTTTATGTTTTAGTCACCAAACGGGCATATTCGCGTGCGGACGAGTCATTGAACACGTTTCTTGTTCCTGTCCTCTAGAGAAGAGCGCAGATCATGGTTCGTGTCACCAAACAGGAATGCCCTTTTTGTCTCGTCAAGAAAAAGTTACAGGCAATGTAGGAAACGATGGTTTGCATCGGAATGTCACGTGTCCGTGCTAGATTTGTCCTTCGAACGCTTCCTAGTCTTAGCCGTATTCGACGCAAATGTCCTCTTTTGTTTTCCCTTTGTCGTTGGACAAAGCAAGGCGAAACCCTAAACCACTCCTGTCAGACTGAGACAAAGTTACCTGTTTCGTTTACATTTGTGGGTTAGTCCATTCTGGCCTTCGGTCCGACCTACGTCGGACCGATGATTGGTTTCACAGTTTCTGTCGCGTCAAACGAGGAACCCTGTTCCGACGTTAAAAATGTAAACCCACTTCTGGTGGAAGNAAACAGGAATGCCCTTTTCGTATCGTCAAAAAAGATGGAAGCAGGCAATGTAGGAAACGAGGGTTTGCTTCGGAATGTCACGTGTCCGTGCAAGGTTTGTCCTTCGAACGCTTGCTAGTCTTAGCCGTATTCGACGCAAATGTCTTTCGTTTTCCCTTTCTCGTTGGACAAAGCAAGGCGAAACCCTAAACCACTCCTGTCAGACTGAGACAAAGTTACCTGTTTCGTTTACATTTGTGGGTTAGTCCATTCTGGCCTTCGGTCCGACCTACGTCGGACCGATGATTGGTTTCACAGTTTCTGTCGCGTCAAACGAGGAACCCTGTTCCGACGTTTAAAAATGTAAACCCAATTCTGGTTGTAGGCGGGCCCTCTTGTTTCATTCATCAAACGGGCATATTTCCGACGGACACGGAGCCATGAAACACGTTTCTTGTTCCTTTCATCCAGATCAGTGCAAATGTCATATTTCGTACCATGAAACAGGAATGCACTTTCATCGCGTGAGAGAGTGGAATCCGGGCGGTGTACGAAACAGGGGTTTGCATCTGGATGTCATGTTTTTGTACTAGGTTTGTCCTTTGAACGCTTGCAAGTCTAAGCCAAAGTTGACTCAGACTTCCTCTTTCGTTTTCCTTGTGTCGTTGGACAATGCATGGCGACTGCGTTTCCCACTCCCATCAGACGGAGACGCAGTTACCTGTTTGGCTTACGGTTGTGGGTTTGTTCGTTCTGGAGTATTCGCGTCTTTTGTGTAGCGGTGACCTGCATCGGACCGAATGCAGCAGCCAGACTCTAGTAGCTGGGTAGTCTTGTCTAGCGCGAAAACGTGTTTCGTGAATGAAGATAGAAAATGCCTTCATGGTAGACGGAGTAGTCCATGTTTTAGTCACCAAACGGGCATATTCGCGTGTGGATGAGTCATTGAACACGTTTCTTGTTCCTGTCCTCTAGAGCAGAGCAAAAGTCATGGTTCGTGTCACCAGAGAGGAATGCCATTTTCGTCTCGTCAAGAAAACGTTACAGGCAATGTAGGAAACGATGGTTTGCTTCGGAATGTCACGTGTCCGTGCTAGGTTTGTCCTTCAAACGCTTCCTAGTCTTAGCCGTATTCGACGCAAATGTCCTCTTTTGTTTTCCCTTTGTCGTTGGACAAAGCAAAGCAAAACCCTAAACCACTCCTGTCAGACTGAGACAAAGTTACCTAATTCTTTTACATTTGTGGGTTAGTCCATTCTGGCCTTCGGTCCGACCTACGTCGGACCGATGATTGGTTTCACAGTTTCTGTCGCGTCAAACGAGGAACCCTGTTCCGACGTTAAAAATGTAAACCCACTTCTGGTGGAAGACGAGGCCTTTTCTTTCATTCATCAAACGGGCAAATTTCCAATGGACACGGAGCCATGAAACACGTTTCTTGTTCCTTTCATCCAGATCAATGCATAAGTCATGTTTCGTGCCATCAAACAGGAATGCACTTTCGTCGCGTGAAAGAGTGGAATCCGGGCGGTGTACAAAACAGGGGTTTGCATCTGGATGTTATGTTTTTGTACTAGGTTTGTCCTTTGAACGCTTGCAAGTCTAAGCCGAANAATGCCGCAACCGGACTCTAGTAGCTGGGTAGTCTTGTCTAGTGCGGAAACGTGTTTCGTGAATGAAGATAGAAAATGCCTGCATGGTAGACGGAGTGGTTTATGTTTTAGTCACCAAACGGGCATATTCGCGTGCGGACGAGTCATTGAACACGTTTCTCGTTCCTGTCCTCTACAGCAGAGCGCAGGTCATGGTTCGTGTCACCAAACAGGAATGCCCTTTTCGTCTCGTCAAGAAAACGTTACAGGCAATGTAGGAAACGATGGTTTGCTTCGGAATGTCACGTGTCCGTGCTAGGTTTGTTCTTCGAACGCTTCCTAGTCTTAGCCGTATTCGACGCGAATGTCCTCTTTCGTTTTCCCTTTGTCGTTGGACAAAGCAAGGCAAAACCCTAAACCACTCCTGTCAGACTGAGACAAAGTTACCTGTTTCGTTTACATTTGTGGG
>SZWC01024940.1:0-14128 GCA_023375785.1 Penium margaritaceum | reverse complement strand
GTGTGTGTGTGCATGTGTGTGTGTGCATGTGTGTGTGTGTGTGTGTGTGTGTGTGTGTGTGTGTTGTTGGTTTGTCGGGAGCTAGGAGAGTTTTCTCTGTGGGTTGAGACCCGCGCACCCGGTGGACTGTACCGGATGAGGAGACCCGATGACTTTAGTAGTGCTTCCGATGTTCTGAAAGCCATTTTGCGATAACTGGACGTTGATTCCGAGTGTTTCTAGCACAGGTCGTGCTTTCTCTGTGGTCGAGACCCGGGCACTCGGAGAGCTGTTCTGGTGCCTCGAGGAAACCACCTTTGTTGTTCACGTGGTCTCTATAGTGTGCTCCCCCCGCTGACTCGTTTGGGCTCACCAGGGGTAATGGGGCCCGGTGCGGCTAGCTGCCGGCGTCCCTACATAAGCTGGTTAGGAGCTCATTTTCAAATTCCCCTTGTTCTTTCATATCATGCATTCCAGACTTAGCCAAATTATTGCCGTTTTACAATGCACTCACACTCAGAGCTGGTTGCATGGGCCTGTATGCCGTGATTAGATTTTTTCTTGGTACCAGAGTAGAGGGGGGCGTGTGAGCAGTAGAAGTAGCAGCAGTGGACGGAACACAGAGAGAATGTGAAACGTGGCGCTATGCCGGCAGCAGCGTGAGGGAGTGCAAAGTGACTGCATGTGAATGCCACAGGGGCGGTGATCAGCGCACAGTAGCAGTAGCGGCTGCGGCAGCAATATTTGTAGCAGCAGCAGTAGTGACGACAGCTGCTGTACCGCACAGCAAGAGCAGTGGCCACAAAGTAGCCGCTCACAGCAACAGTAGCGGCGGCGGCAGCAAAAGCAGTTCACAGCAGCAGCAGCAGCAGAAGCTGCTGGGCAGAGTAGAAGCAGCAGCAGCAGCAGCAGAAGCAGCAGCAGCAGAAGCAGCAGCAGCAGCACCAGCAACCACAGCAGCTACACCCGCCGCCGCAGCTGCTGCTGCCAAAGGGGCCTCGCAGTCCAACTCCCACAGCCCCCCCTCGGAGGGGCCCCCTCGAGCCCCCACAGAGGCGCCCTTTTGAAAGGGGTCTGTCGGCCCCGTTGACCATGTCGGCTCCGTCGGCCGACTGACGGAGGGACAGGCTCAGAGGGGCAGACAGACACCCCCCCCCCTCTCCTCGGTCGCTCACTCGCTTGCGAGCGAGGGAGCGAGAGGCCCACGCTCCTCGTTTTTTTTGCCTTTCTTTTTTTGTTTCGGGCCCTCCCTCCCAGCAACCACCTCCCCCTCGTCTCTGGTTGCATTCAAGAAAAGGGGGACAGGGTGCATCTGCGAGCGAGTGGTGACCCAAGTTGAAAAGAAAAAAAAAAGGAGGAAAAAAGGGGGGGACCAACGTACCCGGCAGAAGGGGGCATTTGAGTAGACCCCAGGCGAGGGGTCATTCGGCAAATCATCAAAGAATTTAATGACAGAAGGAAAAAAAGGGGAAAAAACAAAGGCGTGAGGGCAAGAGAAAAAAAGGAGAAGCAGCAGCAGCGTTCCCAGCCGACAGCCGACTGTCGTCAGCAGCGACTTCCGTTTCGAGACGTGTCGTGGACCAGCATTGCGCTAGGGCCTGTGGACTAGACCCCACACCTCACTCCGTCAGATTGATGTCATATTCGATTCTGTCTATCTCCGAGGGCTGGGTCGTCTATCGCTTGGAGCAGCCGCGACATCTTCTGCTCTTGGAGCATTTTTTGCTCCCTTAGTAGCAGCAACACTAGTAGCCACAACTGGTCAGACTCCCTTCCACGGGCGTGCTATGTTAGTGCAGCTCATCCCGTGTAATCACAGTTGCTGACCGCGACGCACTGACCTACAGGAGTGACAGTGTCTACCAGTGCCCTCCTCTCCCGCGGCTTGGTGTTTACCACCGGGACCAGGTGTCCTCGGCACATATCCATCGTCAAGCGCACGAGATGAGTGCGCAGCCATGGGAGCAGGCGACACACTTGTTTGCCTGCTACTACTGTGGTGATGGACGTCATGGTTGGCGCCAATGTTGGATGCGCCTTCGCAGCTGGCGTCCACCTTGGCTTCGGCCTTGACCGAGCATGCGTCCTCCACAGCATGCAAATCTGCCAGTGTTGGTACATCCCCTAGCTGGACCTCTGGCGACCAAATTTGCCGAGATCCACGGCCTGAGGCGGATGGTGCAGCAGCTTTGTGACCTCGTCATTACCAAGCGTGCTTTTGCTACTAGCTCATCGACGGCCTCCTTGATCTCCTCTCCTTCATCTTCTCCTCCCTTCTCATCAGATGGTCTCTCTACAGCTCCACCTGCTGACGACTCCCAGTCTGCCACTATCCTTTTGATCCTCCACTCTTCTGCTACCACGACTTCTCCTCGATATGACATATCTTCATGCAGTCGCTCCAGTCGTGTGTGTACGCTTCGTCGGCATCACCACTATGCACGTCGCGCTCGCATCAGTCTTGAGAGATCCTCCGCCTCCTCAGCTTCCGTTGCTATCCCTGTCGAGGGGGAGTGTGGTCACCGCGCATTGCCTACTGTGACCGCAGCGACAGGGTCCACACCCCCGCTATACCATGGTGTCCCAGCGTTAGCTCAGGCACATGAAGATGATACGGTGACAGTACATGACGTGCAGTCTGATTTTGACATGGTGTTCATGGTGGAGACTTCCGTGTCATCGAGCTTGACTTCCACGTCCGGGCTGGATCCAGATCTTCTGCAGCAGCCGGTTGCATTAGGAGTGCAGGCCCGGCGCCCCTAGGCGGTGCCACTTGAGGCTCCGACCGGTGGCGATCCGACAGTAGCACAGGTGTCCCGTACGGATCGGGATGGTCTACTGGACGTTTGGAGTTTGTGCAACAGGCTCACACAAGCCCGGCAGAGGTTGTAGTGCAGGAGACATGCGTGTCATCAAGGTTGACATCCACACTGGGGTAGGAGTCGGACGTTCTGCAGCAACAGGTTCCTTCAGGAGGAGTGCAGGCCCCGCGTCCCTGAGCGGTGCCACGCGCATTTCTGACAGGTGGTGGCCCGGCGGTGGCACGGGAGTCCCGTACAGATCGGGATGCCCCTTACGGACTTCCGGGGGCATTGGTGCATGAGGCTCAGACCAGCCTGGCAGCGGTCCTAGTGCATGAGCAGAGTGGACCAGCTGGTCTTTTAGAGGTTGAGGCATTCTTGAGAGCAGCATTACTGTGAGATGTCACTGGGATATGTTCTGAAGCAGACACGGCAGGCTCAACCTTGTCATAAACGCTACCCGAGGACCAGCTTCAGCATCACGAGTCGCCCATGTTCCTAGAGTCTACGTGTTCCCGTACACACGGAGGAGGAACGTCACACTTGAAGCACTTGGGTGATGATCCTTACTCCATTACTGAGTAGGTGACAACAGCCAGTCTTCCAGGCGAGACGATGCATGAGCGCTAGCTACGCTTGCTAGTTGCCTTGATTGGCATTAGATCAGTTGTCGAGCCGGAGTCTTGCACAGCTTTGTTAACTATGCTGGCAACTGAGGACAGTGTAGCATATCAGAATGTGCGGATGGAGTCACCTCGTCAGCAGGAGCTGAGTTTCATCCTACAGATCATATCAACATTGAGAGTGCCAGTACCTACACAGACAATATTTCTACATGCTCCACGGACTCCGACGACTCCACCTTCCCCTTCTCTCTTGGCACGTGACCGCTCATCCCTTCTCGTCTGACAGACACGAGCTGTGGTCAAGATGCAACACCTTCAGCTACATCCGGTTGTCAAGCATCTCGGCATATTGCGAGTATGGTTGACCTCCAGGGGATGCAGCAGCACCAGCTCCATCGTCTTCAGCATCAGAGATGTAGATTGAGTTGTACTTGCGAGTTCTATAGTCTGCGTGTGCAGCATCTAGTGAGACAAAGTTGATCCTACGTGAGGCAGACATGGGCTACCTCCACATGTCCGAGGCAGATTACGCTGACTTACAGGAGCGTGTAGAGGTGCTGCAGCGGGAGGTGATGGCAGCGCGGGAGCGACTGTCAGAGTAGGGGAGCACCACAACTATCGGCACGAGATTTCCACTACCAGGATCTCACACACCCATACTCAGGGAGGATCCTATACCAGCTCTGAGTATAACGTCGGATGGAGACAATACCTTGGGAGAGGTGAGCATGCCTTCAGCTTCCGCCATCCTCGTTCCTGCCGAATCCATCATTGCTCCTCTTTCTTCTGCTCCTGCCATCACGTACCTTCATCCACCCGCCTCAGCTGCTCCATCGTCATCTTCGTCCATGCGTGGTTGTCCGGTTCGTCGTTCCAGCCCTCCTCCTCTTGTGGCGGTGCACCCTTGTGCTTCAGGGTGCTCTACCTTGTCTCAGAGGCAAGCTCTGCCACTTCATCCACGCTTGCGTGCTACTCACCCATTCCCTTTCCTCTGGCATACGCCGATGCATCACGGTAGAGCGGAGAGAGGAGAGACTGTGAGTTGGGACTCTTGGCAGTCACACGAGGATTGGTATACTCCAGGTGGTGCAGGGGCGATGTGAGGAGTCGTAGCCAGAGACATCATTTCATTTTTGAGGGTGGGAGCAGACTCGTCATGACAGGGGGAGCTATCTCTGCGTGATGGACCACATGAATTATTGCCCAGGATCTGTTCAGCTATGGTATTATCATCTCCATCGAGGACATCGCCGCCAAGTTCATCTATCCAGGGGGAGTATTGTGTGGACCTCGACCTGATGCGACGTCATGGAAGATGCATGGCGAGGGGTCCATGCTCTGCTATGAGCATACTACAGCAGCCGGCGTGTGGCTCATGCTACGTGTCTGCACATCTCCATGTGGATGGTAGCACTCTCTCGGTCGAGACCCGGACACTTGGTGGGTTGTACCAGTGTCACGAGGAGACCATGTGACCGTGTGTCTTGGTGTGTCGCCATACTACATGTAGCATGTGTATGCGAGCTGGATTTCTCAAAGTGGTAGGAGCCTGGACACGTGGTGAGTTGCACCCGTATTACGAGGAGATCCCCCTATGATCCTCTTTTTTGGTTGATGTTGCTATTGTAAACGGCATAGGGACACCTATTAAATTACTCGTAGTGGTCGAGACCCGGGCATTAGTACCGTCAGTGCCACGAGGAGACCCTCTTGTTGTCTGACTTGTGTATGGTGTGCATGACTCCTCGGATGGTCGGGACCCGGACACTTGGTAGGATGTTCCAATGTAATGAGGAGACCTTCTGACTTTCATTCTGCTCCACAAGGACATCGATCCTAGCCTTTGTACTTGGATGGACAGCAGATGTGTGTGTGTGTGTGTGTGTGTGTGTGTGTGTGTGTGTGTGTGTGTGTGTGTGTGTGTGTGTGTGTGTGTGTGTGTGTGTGTGTGTGTGTGTGTGTGCGTGTGTGTGTGTGTGTGTGTGTGTGTGTGTGTGCGTGTGTGTGTGTGTGTGTGTGTGTGTGTGTGTGCGTGTGTGTGTGTGTGTGTGTGTGTGTGTGTGTGCGTGTGTGTGTGTGTGTGTGTGTGTGTGTGTGTGCGTGTGTGTGTGTGTGTGTGTGTGTGTGTGTGTGCGTGTGTGTGTGTGTGTGTGTGTGTGTGTGTGTGCGTGTGTGTGTGTGTGTGTGTGTGTGTGTGTGTGCGTGTGTGTGTGTGTGTGTGTGTGTGTGTGTGTGCGTGTGTGTGTGTGTGTGTGTGTGTGTGTGTGTGCGTGTGTGTGTGTGTGTGTGTGTGTGTGTGTGTGCGTGTGTGTGTGTGTGTGTGTGTGTGTGTGTGTGCGTGTGTGTGTGTGTGTGTGTGTGTGTGTGTGTGCGTGTGTGTGTGTGTGTGTGTGTGTGTGTGTGTGCGTGTGTGTGTGTGTGTGTGTGTGTGTGTGTGTGCGTGTGTGTGTGTGTGTGTGTGTGTGTGTGTGTGCGTGTGTGTGTGTGTGTGTGTGTGTGTGTGTGTGCGTGTGTGTGTGTGTGTGTGTGTGTGTGTGTGTGCGTGTGTGTGTGTGTGTGTGTGTGTGTGTGTGTGCGTGTGTGTGTGTGTGTGTGTGTGTGTGTGTGTGCGTGTGTGTGTGTGTGTGTGTGTGTGTGTGTGTGCGTGTGTGTGTGTGTGTGTGTGTGTGTGTGTGTGCGTGTGTGTGTGTGTGTGTGTGTGTGTGTGTGTGCGTGTGTGTGTGTGTGTGTGTGTGTGTGTGTGTGCGTGTGTGTGTGTGTGTGTGTGTGTGTGTGTGTGCGTGTGTGTGTGTGTGTGTGTGTGTGTGTGTGTGCGTGTGTGTGTGTGTGTGTGTGTGTGTGTGTGTGCGTGTGTGTGTGTGTGTGTGTGTGTGTGTGTGTGCGTGTGTGTGTGTGTGTGTGTGTGTGTGTGTGTGCGTGTGTGTGTGTGTGTGTGTGTGTGTGTGTGTGCGTGTGTGTGTGTGTGTGTGTGTGTGTGTGTGTGCGTGTGTGTGTGTGTGTGTGTGTGTGTGTGTGTGCGTGTGTGTGTGTGTGTGTGTGTGTGTGTGTGTGCGTGTGTGTGTGTGTGTGTGTGTGTGTGTGTGTGTGTGTGTGTGTGTGTGTGTGTGTGTGTGTGTGTGTGTGTGTGTGTGTGTGTGTGTTGTTGGTTTTTGTGCATCTCTCATTGTACTCTATTGTGTCCTTCCGGCTAATGTACATTGGCGTGCAGATGACTAACGGCGAGACTCGACGCTGCTAGAGTGTCGCTTGGTGGAGCCGACGCGCGCTGGGGCCCACTCACCGTTCGCTGCAGCCTCCTCCCTCCGGCGATGCGCTCAGCTTCATCGGCAGGCCTCCTCGGCGGTCAGGCCGCCGACGGTCACTGCCACTGTAGATGTTGTCTCCATGCACCTAGCGCTGTGTCTGGTTGTGTCATTACGTCTATAGCATCATGCAATGCCTAGAGTCCATGTCTCCTGCTGTATGGCCCTGTTTGGCATCGCTAACTGTCATAGGCACTGCCTGGGTTCGGGCAGCCATAACCCTTTGCTGCTATTTTTCTTGCTGATCCTGACCGCACGACTGCGTTCGCAGCGTCGGTATTATGGTATGGTCCAGTTTTCAGGAAAAAACGGACGACGCCCGGGTTTTGGGCTGTCGGGCGTGTGGCTCACCGAGAAAACCCTGCCTGCGAGAAAATAGGTCTAGGACTATTTCTTATTCGCTGGTTAGCTGAGTAACAAGTTCTTCACTAGTGGAGGGGAGCTAGAACTTGGAGGGGTCTCCCATTGTTGCTCATTCTTCATTCCTAATCAGTCACTTTCAGTTTTCAGCTGCTTTCCGGCGCTAACACTAGCGCGTGCGTTTCTGAGGAACAAACCCAGAGCTTCCAGATTAAGACTCTAGAGCAGCAGATTGAGGGGGCAGCAGACTTAAGCAACGAGCGTGGAAGCCCGCACGCTGCATCAACAACGCTGTTGCCCCAACCTGTTGCCTTGGATTTCTAGCTTGGTATCAGAGCCAGAGCGTAGCAGCAGCCACAGAAGACTGGCGTATAGGTGCCCGACAACGCCGGCGGACCCCCATACGTGCCAGTGCAGGGGAGATGCTGCCGGATTTTTTCCGGCAGCATTGACCCACCTGGTGGTGGCGTCAGATTTTTTCCCACGGCCACTGGGCCAGGGGAAATGCTGCCGAAATGTATTCGGCAGCACTGACCCCCACGCATGATGTGAGGAGGTGAGCGGCAGGCCGCGCCCAACACCTGCGGGCGACGACACACGCTGCAACGTCACCCAGGTGCAGTGACTGGCACCAGCAGCAGCAGTCTGTAGCAGCGGCAGCCCCAGGCAACGGCAGCGAGCAGTGGCAGCAGCAGCCAGCAGCAGCTACGTGCAGCAGCAGCAGTGTGCAGAAGCAGCAGCTCGCAGCAGCCCGCAACAATAGCAACCCGTAGCAGCAACCCGTAGCAGCAGCCCGCAATAGCAGCGGCAGTAAGCAACAGCTGTAGCAGCGTGCAGCAGCAGCAGCAGGCTGCAGCAGCCGCAGCAGCAAGCCGTAGCAGCAGCAAGCTATAGCAACAGCATCAGCGAGCAGCTACCAGAAGCAGCGAGTAGCTGCCAACAGCAGCCAGGAGCGGCTGTTGCTGCTCGTAGCCCACAGCTCGCAGCGAGCGACGGGCTGCGGGCAGCAAGCCCGCTGCTTGCAGCAAACCGCGGGCTCGCTACCCGTTGCCCACAGCGGGCAGCGGAGTCCGCTGTGACAGGCGAAAGAAAGAGGAAAAAAACAAGAAAAAAATAATCCCCCACCCCACCAGCTTCTCTACCGTGGCTGTTGCAGCTACCTTAGCTGCTGTAACCGCTATAGCAGCCGCAGCAGCAGCATTTGCTACTACAACTACAGCCGCAGCCGCAGCAGCAGTAGTAGCAGCAGCCACAATAGCAGTAGTAGCAACAGCAGCAGTAGTAGCAGCGGCTATAGCAGCAGCAGCAACAACAGCAGCAGCAGCACCAATAGTAGCAGCAGCAGCAGTAGCAGCAGTAGCAGCAACAGTAGTAGCAGCAGCAGCAGCAGCAATAGCTGCAGCAGCAGTAGTAGCAGCAACAGTAGTAGCAGCAGTAGCTACAGTAGCAGCCGCAACAACCGCCACTGCTATCATCTCGTTGCTAACATCACTACCGACATCATCAACACAAAAAAAAAGGAGCAAGGGAAGGGGGAAGAAAACCTAAATGTGGGCAGGACGTCCACCGCCCTCAGCTGACGTCACTACTGACATCAGCAACACAAAAAATAACCAAGGGGCACCAAACCATGGCTGGCAGCCCCACTGGGGAGGGGTCCTCCTCTGTTGGGGGGACCCCTAGCCCCCTTTTCTTGCAGCGGCTGCAGCAACAGCAGCAGTAGCAGCAGCAGCAGCAACAGCACACCAGTAGCAGCAGCAGCAACAGTAGCAGAAGCAGCAGCACCACCAACAGGAGCAACAGCAGAAGCAGCAGCAGCAGTAGTAGCAGCGGCAGTAACAACAACAGCAGCAGCAGTAGTAGCAGCAGCAGCGGCCCTCTGGCGTCGTTGGCGGTAACCCTGACCCCCTCGTTGCTCTTCAGCAACAGCTCGCCGCCTTGACGCAGTAGCTTGCGGCGTTGCAGCCGTTGGCCTCTTAGACTGCCACCAGTGCGCCACTATCCTTCATCCCTCCAGGGCACGCCAGCCCAGCTGTGTCTGTTGCCACGCACTACCTGGCGCAGCAGCAGACTCAATGCCAGCGGCAGACAGTGACCTCCGTCCTTGGTCCCACTCTAGGCGCCGGCCGCAGGCAAAAGGACTTTGAGACACCGCCGCCGTTGCTTCAGGCCGGCGAGCAGTTCCGGAGCTGGGAGCTTTGCTTCCGGATCTGGGCGCAGGGTGAGGGCCTGTGGGCATACTACACCCTCCCATATGACCCCACCCTAGCCGACCACTTGTATGATGTTGGTCGTGCCGTCCATGCTCTACTCCCTGTCACCCCTCCGGCTTCCCGCCTCGCCCTCAAGCCCTTCCTAGGCAACTTCACTGCTGGCGCCACCTCAGACCCTGCAGTCGCGTGGCACGTCCTCACTCGTCCCCATCGCCTGTCTAGCGAGGCTGAGACCAGCCGCCTACTGTGGGAGTTCAACTCCCTGCACATGGGGGAGACGGAGACGGTCACCTCCTACTGGCAGCGCGCTGAGGACATCCTTCGTCGTCTCGGGAGCTCTGCCCCGCCCCCTCTGGTCGTGCTCCTCACCATCAAGCGCGGTGCCACCGACGCGTACGTGGACGTCTTCGTCCACTACTCTCACGATGTCCTCTCCACCATGGCGGCCGAGGGCACCCTCATGCCCTGGGCATACGAGCTCTTCCTCCGGATCGAGGAAGCTCGTCAGGAGTCCCCACTCCAGCGCACGGAGGCTCTCGCCTCCCCTGCCGTTGCCTCCGTGGCCGTCGTCTCCCCCGTCACAGCTACCTCATCGGCATCGGGGAAGAAGCGTCGGAACAAGAAAGGCAAGGGTCAACAGCAGCAGCAGCCGTCGAATGGGTCGAGCGAAGGAGCCTCGATCTGCCACTACTGTGGCCAGCCTGGGCACGGGTGGTACACGTGCCCTCTATCGACGAACGAGGCGTGCGTCATCGCCACAATGCATCGCCAGCGGGAGCGTCGTCTCGCCTCAGCCACCGTAGCTGTCGCCGGCTCTGACACCTCGGCCTCGACCAGCAGCTCGACCACTCTGGTTGCTTCGCCACTCCAGCCGACACGAGCGCCGCAGCCGTCGGTGCCGGCACAGTCCTCCTCCTATCCGGGCTCCGGCGTCGTCACCCGGGACTCCGTCTACACTCCCAGGCCGTCCTCCCGTGAGCGTCAGCTAGAGCAGTTCATCGCGCTCCAGCTCGGCCTGCCTCGCCCTCCTCCCCAAGGAAGTGCGAGTTGCATCACAACCTGCTCTCCTGTCCAACCCTGCATGACTGAGACTGAGCTACGGTCGTGTCCCGTTTCCTCGTCTGTCTCGTTGTCTCCCATGGTCTCCTCTACCCCTTCCCATGATGACGTTGCGTGGCTTGACGATTGGCAGTCTCGGTTCGCGCCTCCCTCCACCGGGTCCGCGTCCCTTGCTTGTTGCCATGTGACCGTTAGCGATCTGGCGCCCCCGGTCCAGGACCCTGCTGAGACCTAGATCATCGACTCCGGGGCCACGCATCACATGACGGCCTCTCGTGAGGCTTTTAGTATGCTCGGTCTTGTAGGCGATGTCTCCGGTGTCCGGACAGGCTCCGGACAGGAGTTGCTTGTCCGTGGTGTTGGCGTCGTTCGTTTCCTTGGTCCTGCCGGTGACGTCTTTCTCACCGATGTCCGATTCGTCCCTGGTCTGGAGTTCAGCCTCCTGTCCATCACTGCCCTTGACCGCATGAGCATGGACGTTGTGCACTCGCGTGGTGTGGGTACTGTGTCGTTGCATCCGTCTGGTCTTGTCGTAGTGCACGCCACCGCCTATGGCAACCTGTGGCATGTACCTCGCCTCTCCTCCTCTCCTTCCGTCTCCTCCCCGTCGGCCGTCACAGGCCATGTGTTTGTCACCAGCACGCCTTCTCCTCAGCACACTCACCTCTTGCACCATCGCCTTTGCCATGTCCACTCTTCCGCCGTAGACAGCATGCTCCGCACCCAGCCGGCCAAGGGCCTTGACCCGGAGACTTTCCCCCTCCCGTGCCGCACTGAGTACATTGATTGCGCTCAGGGGAAGATGCACCGGTCCATGTACCCTTTGTCTTCCTCCCGTGTGTCCGCCCCTCTCGACCTTGTCCATTCGGACGTCATGTGCCCTCTCCCCACCGAGTTCGTCGGCGAGAACGACCGCTATGTCCTCACCCTCACTAACGACTATTCTCGCTACCGCTGGGCAAAAGAGCGATGTCGCCCGAGCCATCCAGGACTGGCTTGTCCTTACGGAGCGCGAGTGTGGCCGCTCTCTTCGCCGCTTTCGCTCCGATCGCGGTGGTGAGTACATGGATGAGGTTACGACCTTCCTCGCCTCCCGCGGGAACCATCGTGAGACAACCGTGCCCTACACGCCCGCCCAAAACGGTGTCTCTGAACGGTGGAACCGTACCATGGCCGACGCCGTCCGCACCATGCGGGTCGAGTCCGGTCTCTCCGATGGCTTCTATCTTGAAGCCATGGCCTATATGACCTGGGTCTGGAACTGGATTCCCCACGGTCCCCTTCCCCGCCAGTCCACGCTTTACCAGCATTGGTGCAGTCAGCGAGTTGACCGCCGCCCGGCTCGCGTCTGGGGCTGCGTAGCCATTGTGTGGTTGCCCGTCCTGTAGCAGGACGGCAAGCTAGCCCCCCGCGCACGTCCCTGCACCTTCCTCGGTGTCTCTCGTCAGTCCAAGGCATGGCGCTTCTGGGATCCCTCCCGACAATGCATCGTCGAGTCCCGGGACGCCCTCTTCTTCGAGGACCTGTTTCCTCGCGACCTCATTCGCTCCGGCTCGTCCGTGTCTATCCCGTCGCGTGGAGGAGTGGTGAGTCCGTCCTCCATCCTGCCGCTTCCGGGTGACACATCCCTTAGTCCCTCTGAGCCGGCAGCCCCAGTCGCGTCCGCTAGTCCTTCCGAGCCGGCAGCCCAAGTCGCGTCTCCTGGTCCCTCCGGGCCAGTAGCCCCAGTCGCGTCTGCTGGTCCCTCCGGGCCGGCAGCCCCAGTCGTGTCCAGTGGTCCCTCTGAGCCGGCAGCCCCAGTCGCGTCTGCTGGTCCCTTCGGGCCAGCAGCCCCAGTCGCATCCGCTGGTCCCTCCGGGCCGGGATCCCCAGTCGTGTCCACTGGTCCCTCTGAACCGGCAGCCCCAGTTGCGACTGCTGGTCCCTCCGAGCCAGCAGCCCTAGTCGCGTCCGCTGGTCCCTCTGAGCCGGTAGTCCCAGTCGCGTCCGCTGGTCCCTCCGGGCCAGCAGCCCCAGTCACCTCCGTTGGTCCCTTTGGGCCGGCAGCCCCAGTCGCGTCCGCTGGTCCCTCCGGGCCGGCAGCCCAAGTCGCGTCCGCCGGTCCCTCCGGGCCGGCAGCTCCAGTCGCGCCCGCTGGCCCCTCTGGGCCAGCAGCCTCGGTTGCATTCGCTGGCCCCTCCGGGCCAGCAACCCCGTCCGCCTCCATTGGCACGTCGGACTCGGTGCCATCACCTTCCCTGCCATGCTACACACGTGGCCCAGGCGGCCTCCAACCTAGACCGTCGATGAGCGCGCAGACCGTCGCACCGCGCTCCGTGGCGCCTCGACCCCCCGTGGCTCTACGTGTCTCCTCCACTCCCACCGTGGTGAGTGGGGACCCTCACACCAAGGCCCTCGGCTTGACCACCTCGGCCATCATTGCACACCTTCACCCGGGCTCCGCATTGGGCTACGCCATGCTTCATCACGAGCATCGGCACGCTGTCGTGGCTGCACTCGTGCGCATCCCACCTAGGGCTCGAGATGCACACACTCTCTCAGTCCGCTCCACAACACGCCCAGAGGACCAAGCCACCCTACGCGAGGCACGAGCCTCTCCTGAGGCCGCACACTGGGACACTTCCTGCACCGATGAGCTCACCGCTATCTGACAGCACCATGTGTACGACCTTGTCGACCTTCCTCCAGGTCGGAAGGCCATCGGTGCCAAGTGGGTCTTTCGGTGCAAGTGGAAGCCCGACGGGTCCTTGGACAAGTACAAGGCCCGCCTTATAGCCAAGGGGTTTGCCCAGATTCCTGGGGTCAACTACGACCGGATATTTGCCCCAGCTGGCCGGTTCTCCACTAGCCGGGCGCTCTTCAGCGTGGTCGCCCAGCATGGGTGGGAGCTGCATCAGATGGATGTGAGCAACGCTTTTTTCCATGGTTCACTGGAGGGTGAGGAGCTCTACATGGTGCAGCCCCCAGGCTTCGACGATGGCACTGGGAGAGTCCGGCGACTGCGTAAGGCCCTCTATGGCCTGAAGCAGTCGCCTCGGTGCTGGAACCAAGAAATCAGAAGCACTCTCCTTCGTGGCGGGCTCCAGCGCAGCACCGCTGACCCCGAACTGTTTGTCAGTCAGCGAGGCCAGACTTTCGCCGCTGTTCTGGTTTACGTCGACGATCTCCTCATTGTGTCGCCAGACACGGATGCCATCTAGTGTGTCGACTTGCTGCACACCGCCTACCAGATGAAGGATCTCGGATCTGCCAGAGTCTTCCTAGGCATGGAGCTCGAACATGATTGCTCCCAGGGCATCCTGCACATCCACCAGGCCGTCTATGCGCAAACGTTGTCCACCCGCATTCCGGAGGACCTGCCACTCCTGCCGAGCGCATCCTCACCCATGTCACCCGATGGCCAGGTGAAGCTGAAGAGTCCTAACACAACTGTTGTGGGGGAACCAATTGACTTGACCAGGTACCTGCGAGTCATCGGGTCACTGATGTTCTTGGCGACGACGACGCGCCCAGACATCGCGTTCGCCATCAACCTCCTGGCCTAGTTTTCTCAGGAGCCGCGTCACCTACACTACGACGTGCGTACGTGCCTGCGCGCATGCGTGCCTCCGTGCCCGCGCGCCCGCGCGCCCGCGCGCCCGCGCGCCCGCGCGCCCGCGCGCCCGCGCGCCCGCGCGCCCGCGCGCCCGCGCGCCCGCGCGCCCGCGCGCCCGCGCGCCTGCGAACCGGCGCGCCTGCGCGCCCGCACGCCTGCCTGCCTGCCAGCCTGCCTGCCTGCCTGCCTGCCT